>JAIUCV010002681.1:0-42964 GCA_026724425.1 Erythrophleum ivorense | reverse complement strand
TTTGGATGGGATAGATTAGGTGATTTGTAGGTCGAATCTAATGCTTAGAGTGTAGATTTATCTTTTATCCTTCTTTATTTGGTGGTCTTAATGCTAGATTAGCTTTGAGAAAAGTGATTTAGACCTTAGGCATTTCATGCACCACAAGTGTTTGATGAAATGCTTGAACCAAACATCTAAAGGATTTACATTCCTAGCTCATGAGAGTGATTGTCTAGGGTGTTTATTGGCTTTATAGAATTGGTTTTTAATGCTTGTTGGTTATGAATTCACTAATGAGAGTTAGTTCTTGAATTTGTAATTAACAAAGGGATTTTCACCATGAGAGTGGGTTAATCTTGTTAATGAATTCTATGCCTAAGGATTAGCACTATTGTGTATGACTAAGCATCTTAATCTCTTTAGGGATGAGATAAATTATGTGTTGTAGAGGCTCGAATTTGATGTTTAGATAGTTTAAATTCTTCCTATAATCCTTCTTTGCTGGGTTTGCTTAAGGCTAGGTCTCTATTGATCATTTAGGCCTAGATCCAAGGCTTTTCTCACCATGGAAGTGGGTGAAAAGTCGGACCAACCAGCAAAGAGATGAGCTCATTCCTACACACGGAAGTGGATGACTGGAGAGCTCATTGGTCTAGGAGAGTTGGCGCTTAAGGCTGGCTTCCATCGGAGTCACTAACCGAAAGTTAGCTCCTATGATTCCGAGGATAGCTTTGTGGTTTTCACCATGGAAGTGGGTCAACCTTGCTTATTGAACTCTCTTCCTAGGATTTAGCTTTAGTGTTGCCTTGAATACCTTTGTCTTCCTCTATCACCTAATCGATTATCCCATCCTGGGTCCCTTCTATCCTTTTCTCTCTATCTTTAAAGTTGTTTTACTTATTGCATTTCTTATATTGATGAACCAAAAATAATATCGCTCTTGACTTGAGAAGTTTCTTGTATTCTTTCTTGTCCCAATCACTCTTCAAAGTGGATTGATAACCTTACTATGCTGCAATGATATGAGCAGGAATTAAGGGTTTGAAACACACAAAAATCCTGTTTTCACAATGTCACAGAGAGCATGATCCCAACCACCCAACTCTCTTGCCATTTTGTTAGGCTGAACTCCTTGTGCTATATAATAGAACATGTGAAGCAATTTGTGTGAATAATGTAATTTTCAAAGCTCTCGATCAAAATCACATGCTCATGTTCAAGGTCTACATACACTGGATAGCTCTAGCGAAGAGAATCCAAGATGATTTGTAACCCAAGTGTCGCCATCACTGATGCAAAGACTAGGATTCCCTAAGAGGATTTGATCCAAAAACCACTTATTGATAAATAGAAAAAAGCTTTGTAGTCTTATTATAGTGGCACAAAGAAATCAATAGCACAAAACAAAAAGATACTAAGTGAAGACAAACCAGTGGTTGCATCATTTTCTTCCCAATGGGATACTGATACGGGTTTGGTGTCTGCATCGAGAAGGCGGTGAACCAAGGATGAAGCCAGAAAATAGATTAAGAAGAGAGTCCAATGTGGACGCAACAATTTCTAAAGAGCCACTTGTGACAGAAGCATAGACTTTAGCAGCAAAAAGAACCATGTTTGCAATGTTTGATATTCTAATAGTCAAAGTCTTGCTTTTAGCCAATTTTTCTTGCTCTTCCTATATACACAAACACAGATAAATATCAATAAACAAGAACAGATGGACCATAATCTTCAAGAAAATCAAGAACGTTGTGCCTTATTCTCATCTAAGGTCAATTCAATAACATGGTAACAATGCGAGCACTAACATAGACAACAAGATTTTCTAGTAATGAAAACCTAGAAAGAGTACGAATCAGAGACTCAACACAACAATCGTTTAATCAATATCCAACAAAATGTATATATCACAGCTCATTAAGTATACTATTTAATATGCTTCATTTGAGTGAGTTAGAACTTAGAAAAAGAACATCAAACAAATTGATCTAAAACTAATATTTATTTTTCTGAGATTGATTCTGAGTACCGCCAATAGTACTGCCAACTAGCCGCTACAACTAACAACTTTGTGATCGCAAAGTAAAAAATATGATAATTGTAGCAGAGTAAATGAATATACCAAATAAGGTAAGTCAACGATTAATAAACCCGACAAATTAACAAAGTCAAATGACCAATAAATTACCAGTCAATAAATCTTAAATGATTTTACGCTTTACAAAATACATGTTTCTTCGAAACTGTAAATTATTTCTGAATAAACGATATATAGTTATTAAAAAATATTTATCATGATATGCGCCATATATGATAAGTTAGAATTTTTTTAAAAGGTAATTATATGAAATGTTTGAAAATGTGTATATACATATATATAAAATTAAAGAATGGAACATCATACAAATTGATCTAACTAGAACTAATTTTTTTTTTCTGAGATTGAATCCGAGTACCGCCAATATTATTGCCAATTATGCCGTTATAACTAAAACATAGTCATCCCAAAGTAAGACATCTGATTATTGTAGGAGAGCAAACAAATATATCAAATATGGTAAGTTGACGGTTAACAGACCCGACAAATTAATAAAGTCATATGACCGATAAATTAACAAAACAATAAATATGTAAAACTACCAGTCAATAAATTTGCGCAATACAAAACATTGTTTATTGGAAACGGAAACTATTTCTCAATTAATGATGTAATATCGTCGTAGTTAATGAAATAATTATTTATTGTGATCTACGTCAATTATTTCTCGTGATCTCGATCGCTATTTATATTATTATTATCTGATTTTGATTACTAAAATTTTTATTAAGACAAAAAAACAATTATTGGTCCACATATTTTTGTTTTTTTTGTACTCACTCTGTTTCATAATATAGGGGGTTTAAGGTTTTTGCACATAGATTAATAAGCTATTTAATTCTTATACTTTTTGAAATAAAATATATTTTATCATCAATTCCAAAACATTTAAACCAATAACAAAATAATATGAAAAATATAAATAATCAAAAGTAACAAAAACACATTTAATTTTGCCTAGAAACTCTAAAACTCCTTATATTATGAAACAAAAAAAAAACTTCAAAACCCCTTATATTATGAAACAAAGGGAGTATTATTTATCTTTACGACTAATATGTCTTATCTGCTAGGTTACAAGACAAGTGTTTATTGGAAACGGAAACTTTTTCTCAATTAATAATGTAATATCGTCGTAGTTAATGAAATAGTGATTTATTGTGATCTACGTCAATTATTTCTCATGACGATCTATCGTTATATTATTATTATATGATTTTGATCATATATCACTAAAATTTCTATTAAGAAAAAACAAATTTTGGTCCAAATTTTTTTGTATTTTTTTTTGTATTATTTATCTTCCACTAATATGTCTTATCCGCTAGGCTAACATTTGATTTATCTAAAACCTAATTTGTGCTTGGTTTATACTAAATTTTATCCGGAATAATGAGATGTTTTGAAATTGTCCGACAAAATAAATTAAGATAGTTACAACTATTTCTGCTGCAAATGAATTAGACAACTTAATATGAACATGTTTTGACTATTAACTGGGAGTCCATTATCAACATACAGTATTAAGATAATGATTAGAAGGAATAATTGATTTCGGAGGTCCCTACACTCTCCGTCGAAGACATATAAGAAATTTCAGTATAGGGTAGAAAATATCTTTTCAATTCTCAAACAAAAAGGTAATTACATGTTTTCAGCAATTAATGACTCTAAGTATTGGTTTTATAATTATTATTATTGTTTTGTTTTTTTTTCTTTAAATTATGGGATGCACACACCACTCTCGTGCTTTAAGAGCTCGTCAACTTTTGAAAAGGAATAAATGACAATTGAGCAATTGACAACTAATAAGAAAATTATTTTTCTTAAATCAAATTGGAGGAGAGTGTTATGGATTTAAAAATTTTTTCCATTTTCTCGAGTTCCACAGAAATAAAAGATTCCTCCATTTTTTCTCACCTAAAATAAACAATATCAATCCAAATAAAATTTAGTATTAGGTAACGTAAATATCATATAAAAACAAAAATAACCGAACATGTGTGTGTATGTATTGTTTAGTAGCTCAATACTCGTGTGGATGGTTTAATTTTAAAACACCAATTTAATGAGCATGACTCAGTTGTTTCAACCTAACAGTTTAGTGTGTCACACTCCAATTAATTATCCATATTAAGAAAAAAAACTTCCTTATACATTTATAGCCATATCTCATAATTTGTTGTAATATGCTAGTATTTTGTAATTTAATTATGATATTAGTATTATATTATAACTTTGTCCTGACATGTTCCTTTTAAGAAACAAATAGCAAACGCAAACACAGATGGCTTTCTTTCACCTGAATACTTCACCTGAAACTTTCCCACCTCTCTCTTTCTCTTTCACCTTATCACCATTGCTTTGTTCTTCTCTCCTGAATCTTAAAGATTCTCTGGTTCTTCGTTTTCTCAGACAAACCTAAAGACAGACACAAAGTAAAAAAGCTTGTCTTTTCTGTTTTTTTTTGGAATCTTGAAATGTCTTACAGCGACCCAAACCAAAACCCAATTCCAGAAACTTACATTCCATCGACCAACGACACGAACTCGATTGAAGCCGCGCAAAAACTCAAACTTTACCAAGCTTTCATCTTCTCTGTTCCCATCTGCTTCACATTCATCATCCTCTTCGTCTTCTATGTCATTTATCTCCGACGAAGAAGCAGCAATGTCGATTGGTCTTCTCTTGGAATGCGTGGTGCTAGCTTCGTCTCCACCAACAATCTCTCCATGGTTAATTAACTCAAATCTTGCTTTTTGCTAATCTCTGCTTTGATGAAATTTACTCTTCTCTTCAATTTTTTGAAACATTTGATGGGTTTTAGTTCTGTGATTGATTTGTTAGCTGAAATATGAACAGATTGAAATAGGCCTGAGCAAAGAATTGAGAGAGATGCTTCCCATTGTTATCTTCAGAGAAAGTTTCACCATCAATGATTCACAGTGAGTTCTCATATTTGTTTCCCTAAAAAAATTATCTTTTTTTTCTGGATTCAGATATATATGTCATAAAGTTGAAGACAGTATATGATAAGTGGTATGAATTAAATTTTATACACAAGTGAAAAAATGGTAGCAAGAAGCAAAGATGAGATCTTTTGCTCTGCGGAGTAGATTTGTTCTTATCTATTGTGTGATGATTACTTGTCCCTATAAACTTGTGATTGGTAAATGGATAATGTATTATCTGCTTTAGGCTCAGAAAAGTGATCGCTTTTTTCTTGGGATTGGGTCATAACGAGATCATGATCTCATTCAAGATGAGGTATATGTAACGTACGAGAACTCAATGTTACATTTTTGGTTTTGCAGATTTGAGTGACTTAGAAAATATTCTTTATGAGTTTGTGGTTTGTATAACTTTCTGCAGAATATGATTGTGTGTAATTTGGAAGTATCTTTATTTCAAATAATTATTGGCCTTATAATATGGATATTAGCTCATCAACGTAACTGACCAAACTGTTTTTCTATTTTCTTTGTTTGAAGAGCCAAAAACATAAGAAAATAGAATTGAGAATCTTTTGACTTATTTGACTTATTTGACTTTTTGACTTTGATAACAGATGTTCAGTGTGTCTTGGGGACTACCAAGCAGATGAGAAACTCCAACAAATCCCAGCATGTGGGCACACTTTTCACATGGACTGTATTGATCTTTGGCTCACTTCACATACAACTTGCCCTCTTTGTCGTCTCTCTCTTAAGCCTAAAGCTTTCCAAGAACGATCCCATCAAAGCCTAGAGCTCGTCTCTTCCATGGTGAGCTATAATGGAGGAGATTCTGCTCAACCAGAGTCCCAGTCAATAAACGAAATACCAACTCACATCGACGATATCCAAGAAGGTGACCGAGAAGATAGTAGAGAGGTCTTTAAGGAAACGCAAGAGAATGACCAAAACATTGTAGGGACATCTGATGCTTGTTGTAATTGCAGACTTGGTTAAAAAGCTTTGTCTTTTGGTGATGTTTTGGTAAATTTCTTAAGTGTTTGTTGCTTTTCTTGCGTCTATTACTGTGACTTGTAACATTGCTAGAAATGAAATGAGTTTTAGAAGATTGCTAGCTATATAAAAAAAAGGTTCTACATAAAATATTTAAAATAGGCCATTTTTATAAACAGAACCAGCAATAAGTTTCACCGGGCCGCATGTCCATGCTTAGCCCTGCCAGGATCAAGGCCGGTATGAAAACATGATCCATAAAAAAAAAAAAATTCAATTGATGTTTATATAATGTCACCAACATTTTTTTTCGTATAAAAAATACTTTCTTGGAAAATCTTCTTTTGAATGTAATTAGTGGGATACCTTTCGATAAACTGAAATTTTATAATACCTTGTGTTTAGTAGGTTAATATTACATTTTGTCCTATGCTTGTTCCTTTGTCGCATTAAGCTACTAAATGTTGTAACCGTAAAAGGTTTGATTTCATATGCTCTGGTTTTATTGTCTCTTATGGTTTTCTACTTTTTATTGTTTTTGTTGGTTTTGTTTCAGCTCACACTCCACGAATGGGCCAAGGTCCAGTATCCTCAGCACTTCTGATATTGGGCTTCCATATCTGTGGCCCAAAAGTATCAGAATATCCAGGTAGCGTTTGTTGCTGACAAGGGTTTTCTTCTCCCTATAAAACCTGCAACACACAAGATGAATGGGGTGGAAAAACGTGAGGTAGTTACAGAGGGAGAGAGCTAAGGTCTCAGAGAGAATTAGAGAGAGAGAATAACCTTCTAGGAAGTTCTTCTGATTCTAGGTGAGTGAAGCTCTTTATTGTAACCGAGAGTTGTGATTCCCGGTGATCGGAATCACGGTGTAACATTGTTTCTCCGGTGATAGTGAAACAACGACGGGAGACGTGTTTTCTCCCCCCAGTGAGTAGGAAACGAACACTGGGTTAACAAAACTCTCTTGCGTTTTTACTTTTCCTGCAAACATAAATCAACTCGTTAGCTTAAGTCATTCGATCCTAAAACTCAACAAGTGGTATCAGAGCCTTTCGGCTAGTTAACGGATTGATCTAAAACAAGGAAAGTAAACGAAAACTTATCTTCTAGATCTCGGATGATCATCATGGTGTTTTGGTGATCTGGTGCTTCCGATCTGGTTGGTTGATCATCTTGGTGTTTTGGTGATCTGGGTTTTCTGTTTTTCAGGTGATCACGGGTTTGTTGGTCATCTGGGTTTTCTCACGGTTTTCTGGTTTTCCGATCTGGTATTCTCTGGTGTTGTGGTTGTCTTTTATCATTTCCGGTGATTTTGGGTTTCTTGGATTTCTCTTGGTTGTGTCTTCTGGTTTTCTCTTCGGATTATCTCTGCAAAATTAGTGTAGTTGTGCTCACTTCATAAATCTACTATGGAGCCTACACTGGGAAGGTTTGAGATGGACAAGTTTACCGGAAAAGAAGATTTTGGTATGTGGAAGTATAAGCTGTTGGGGCAGCTTGAGATCCAGGGTCTTGCTTCGGTTCTTGATGCAAATTTCACGATGGAGTCTACATCGGAGAAACAGGAAGAAGGGTCAGGCCAAAAGAAAGATCCTAAGAAAGTAGCCATGGATCTGCGAGTGCGGAACTTACTTGGTACCTGTCTCAGTGATGTCATTCTCAGGAAGGTTATGGATGAACCTACATCACGAGCCATGTGGGTTGCCCTGGAAGAAGAGTACCAAGCTCAGTTATTGCCGAATCGCATCTATTTAAAGCAGCAGTTTGCTAGCTTTAAAATGGAAGAAGATAAGACAATAGAAGAGAACCTGGATGTGTTCTTGAAGTTGATAGCAGACCTTGCGAGTCTCAAGGTGACTATCAGTGATGAAGACCAGGCTATACAGTTGCTCACTAGCTTGCCTCCTGCTTATGAGCCGCTTGTTCATACCCTGAAGTATGGAAATGGGAAAGAAACTCTCACAGTTAGAGAGGTTAAGGCATCAGCGTATGCAAAGGAAGCAGAAATGAGACATAAAGGACTGCTTAAGAAATCTAAATCTAGTGCGGAAGGACTATATGTTGATTCCAGGGGCAGATCAAGCAAGAGATCTGACAGGAGGGAGAATGGAAACTACAAAGGAAGGTCTAAGTCAAGATCTAAGTCCAAAAATAAGTTTAATAAGGCAGGTAAGAGTACCTGTTTTATTTGTGGCAAGGAGGGACACTGGAAGCGGGAATGTCCCAACCGTGGCCAAAGGCAGTCTGGTGAATCTTCTGCGAACTCAGTTAGACACATTTCTCAGCCTCTAGTCTTGACTGCAAGCACTCATGATCCGAGGGATGAATGGGTGCTGGACTCGGGTTGTACCTTTCATATCACGCCAAATAAAGAGTTATTATTTGATATGAAAGAGATAGATGGAGGAAAAGTCAGTATGGCTAATAACACTTACAGTGATGTGAAAGGCATTGGGAAGATAAGAATAACGAATCCAGATGGTTCAGTGGTTATTCTGACTGATGTGAGATACATGCCGGATATGAGCAGGAATTTGATCTCTTACGGAATGTTGGAGAAAGCAGGCTGCAACTATCGTGGTGAAGACTACACAGTTACCTTCTACAAGGATGGTCAGAAGGTGATATCTGGCAAGTACAATCATGGACTCTATTACCTGCAGGGTACAGTCAGCAGAGGTGAAGTTAATATTGCTGCACCGAAGAACAATATGATGCAACTATGGCACTCGAGACTGGGACATATGAGTGCTAAGAATATGGAAGTTCTGGTAAAGCACGGATACTTACCTAAGACTGAAGTGGGGGATCTGGAGTTCTGTGAGAGCTGTGTACTTGGTAAGTCTCACAAGCAGAGTTTTCAAAAAGCTAAACACACCACCACGAGGATCTTGGAGTACGTTCACTCAGACCTCTGGGGTTCTCCTTCTACACCTGAAAGTCTCGGAGGATGTAAATACTTTGTCAGTTTCATTGATGACTATTCTAAGAAAGTATGGGTTTATTTCTTGGGAACTAAGGATGAAGCATTTACCATGTTCAAGGAGTGGAAAGAGGCGGTTGAGAGTCATACTGAGAAACGGATTAAGTGTCTGCGAACTGACAATGGTTTGGAGTTTTGCAATCGTCAGTTTGATGAACTATGTCAGAGGTCCGGAATTAAGAGGCATAGGACCTGTACCTATACACCACAGCAAAACGGTGTATCAGAAAGAATGAATCGTACTATAATGGATAAAGTACGTAGTATGTTGGTGGAAACTGGCCTTGGTCAGGAATTTTGGGCGGAAGCTACATCAACTGCGGTTTACTTGATCAATAGGACTCCAAACTCCACTATTGATTTCGAGTTACCTGAGGATAGATGGTCAGGAAAGAAAACAGATTTGTCAAATCTGAAAAGGTTCGGTTGTACTGCCTATGTTCACACTATTCAAGCAAAAACAAGCCCGAGGGCAATAAAAGGAGTATTTGTTGGTTACCCGTTTGGGGTTAAAGGGTACAGAGTGTGGATTCCTGAAGAAGGAAAATGTACCACCAGCCGGAATGTTGTGTTCAGGGAGGAAGAAGTCTACAAGGACACACTAAGCACTGATCATCATCAGTTATCTACGGATGCTAGTAATCAAACAGAGAAGAAGTCTGGGAGGAAAGTTACCTTTGACACTAAACTAATTCACGGTCCGACTCCTACAGGTTCAGTCTCGGGTACAGAGACTTCATCTCAGTTTGAGACACCTTCTCCTGTGCCAGGAAATGCGGAAGCTTCATCTCAAGGTGGAGCTTCATCAGAGAACAGCTCAAGTAGCTCAGATTCGGATGATGATGAGGATGACGTCCTGACATTTAATGAAGAAAATGAGTCAGAAGTGATTCAAGACATTGATAACTATCTTTTGGCAAGAGATAGAAAGAGAAGGGAAAATGTGAGACCACCTTCTAGGTATGAAGACTCGGATTTTGTTGGCTATGCCCTGATGGTTGCTGAAGACATAGAAACAGAAGTTCCAAAGTCAATGACGCAAGCAAGAAAAAGTCCCAACTGGAAAGAATGGGACAATGCTGCGAAAGATGAAATGAATTCATTAATGAAGAATCATACCTGGGATCTCATTGAAAAACCGGAGGATGCTCGAGTTGTTGGCAGCAAGTGGATTTATACTTTGAAGTCGGGAATTCCAGGAGTTGAATTGAAGAGGTATAAATGCAGACTTGTGGCTCAGGGTTTCTCTCAAACTGAAGGAGTTGACTATAACGAGATCTTCTCACCTGTTGTGAAGCATGTGTCAATCCGCATTATGCTCTCAGCTGTAGTCAACAATGATTACGAGTTAGAACAGATGGACGTAAAAACTGCTTTTCTACATGGAGATTTAGATAAAAGAATCTTAATGAAGCAACCAGAAGGTTTTATTAAGAAGGGAGATGAGAATAAAGTATGTCTACTGAGGAAATCTCTCTACGGTCTAAAACAGTCTCCTAGACAGTGGAACTTAAAATTTGATAGCTTCATGAAGGAAGAGAAGTTTATCAGATGCAGTTTTGATTCATGTGTTTACATGAGAAACATTAACTCGGAAAGAGCTGTTTACCTGTTGTTATACGTCGACGACATGCTGATTGCTTCAGGTAATAAGGCTGAGATCCGATTAGTGAAGGACAGTTTGAGTCGAAAGTTCGAAATGAAAGACTTGGGTCCAGCTTCTCGTATCCTGGGAATGGACATTATCAGAGATAGGAAGAATGGAATTCTAAAGCTATCTCAAGAATCATATATAGAAAAGGTTCTAAAGGCCTTTGGTATGGCAGAATCTAAGGCTACAGTTACTCCATTGGCTACTCATTTCAAGCTAAAGAGCTTATCTAAAGCGGAAAAGAAAGAAGAAGCAGAGCATATGGATAACATACCTTATGCGAGTGCTGTTGGAAGCCTAATGTACGCCATGATTGGCTCTAGACCCGATCTTGCTTATGCTGTTGGAGTGATAAGCAGATTCATGTCCAATCCGGGTCGAGATCATTGGACAGCTGTCAAGTGGGTGCTCAAGTACCTACGAGGTGCATCAAAAGCAATGTTAACTTTTACCAAAGCAGAAAAGTTCAGTATTGAAGGATTTTGTGATTCTGATTATGCAACAGACCTAGATAGAAGACGATCAATTACAGGGTTTATCTTCAAGGTTTGGGGAAATACTGTTTCTTGGAGGTCTAATCTACAATCCGTGGTTGCCCTATCAACTACTGAAGCAGAATATATGGCTTTGACATCAGCCGTAAAGGAAGCTATATGGTTAAAGGGAATATGCAGTGAATTGGGTTTTGATGCAGGTCCGGTAATGATTAACTGTGATTCACAGAGTGCTTTAGCCCTAGCTAAGAATGCAGTTCATCATGAGAGGACTAAACACATTGCTACAAAGTATCATTTCATTCGAGACATTGTAGCAGATGGAATTGTGAAGCTATTCAAGATTCATACAAGCAGGAATCCAGCAGATTTTCTAACTAAAGCCTTACCTGGGCCAAAGTTTCAACTCTGCTGCGATTTGGTCAATGTAGCTTGAACAGCTTGAAGGCTCCAGGTAACTCCATCATCAAGGATTATCTCTCGCATCACAGAAACAAATACAACATTGGGTTAAAAGGTGTTTCTGGCTCTTGATGATGTAAATCTCATGGAATTTTAAGGATGAGAGAGTGAGTTACCTGTAGAGCAAACGGGAGCTGAAAGGACTTCAGTTCCAGGTGGAGCATCTGTACAGAGAAGTTTCAGAGATTGCGTCAGTTGGGTTTCTTTCTGGGATTTTCTTTGATCAGTTGTCGGTTTGGCGAGAGGAAGGTAAGATCTGAAAGGATCAGTTGTTTACCTGGGGTTTCTTAGCAGTAGAGGAACGGATCTGTCGTGTTCTTCAGGGATCTGCAAAAGAAAGTTTAAAAGTCGAAAAACTTTCGAGTTAGTTTTTCGCAAAAGGAAAAGAGAGTAAGGAAATGAAACAGGCAGGAGGAATCGGTCAGTGCTTAGAGCGGAGATCGAACGGCCTCAAGAAGATACCTGTAGTTTCCGATGACCGGCGATGCATGGTTGAAGCGGTTCAAGTCCGTCGCATCGAGTTTCACTATCACAAGGAACACGAGAAGACTTTGAGTTGTCGAATCTTACGGAGTTGTGTCTGAAAAGGTGGAGATTGTTGGTTTTGTTTCAGCTCACACTCCACGAATGGGCCAAGGCCCAGTATCCTCAGCACTTCTGATATTGGGCTTCCATATCTGTGGCCCAAAAGTATCAGAATATCCAGGTAGCGTTTGTTGCTGACAAGGGTTTTCTTCTCCCTATAAAACCTGCAACACACAAGATGAATGGGGTGGAAAAACGTGAGGTAGTTACAGAGGGAGAGAGCTAAGGTCTCAGAGAGAATTAGAGAGAGAGAATAACCTTCTAGGAAGTTCTTCTGATTCTAGGTGAGTGAAGCTCTTTATTGTAACCGAGAGTTGTGATTCCCGGTGATCGGAATCACGGTGTAACCTTGTTTCTCCGGTGATAGTGAAACAACGACGGGAGACGTGTTTTCTCCCCCCAGTGAGTAGGAAACGAACACTGGGTTAACAAAACTCTCTTGCGTTTTTACTTTTCCTGCAAACATAAATCAACTCGTTAGCTTAAGTCATTCGATCCTAAAACTCAACAGTTTTGTTAGCGTGATTTATTATTATGAATTAACATTTGAATCATTATAAGGGTGGGATGAGATAATGTAGATCAATAATATTTAATGGTTTTCTACTTTTTTTATTCATATAATTGAGATTACATATAAAAAGAAATATTAATTATGACGGAATATGGTAACATCATTTTGCAGTTTCGCAGCAACACATAGAAGAGCTACTAGAGTCTATTATACAAGTCCCTCTTTGGTATCCCATATGCTGGCATCTTCCATTGCATTCTTGTGTGCTTTTACATTCCGATGTACAATATACTTTGACATATGCTCCTATTTTGTTCACAAACACATACACATTAAGTACAAAAACGATTAGTTAATTAATCTTTCAGCATGTGAATGCAAATACAAACACAATTGATAGTGGTCTGAGTCAATCCCTAAGCATATAAAAACTTTTAAGAGAATTTTGGATTCGTTGTTTTAGACAATCTAACGCTAAAGAAATAAATATGTTACCTGATACTATGGGCAATATGATGAGAGCAAACACTATCAAAGAAGGTAAGAAAATAGATGATTTTTTGGGGGTCTTCATTAGTTATGTTTTTAGAGGAAGCAACAGTTTTCGATCTTAGTATCCTTCAATCTCATAAGCAAAGAGGATATATAGAAGGAAAAAAAAGACAATGCTTGAAGATTTTGGTGCAATGATAATGTTTTAAATAAATTTTTGTATAACAAAAGAAAAGTTATAGTAAATAACTAAAACTAGTATTTCTTCATAATGATCTGTAAATCCTATTGTCTAGTATGAACTATTATTGGGGTGACCTTTTATTCCTACTATTTATTAAAGAAGTCACACAATAAATATTGAAAATTAAAAAAATAATTATTGTAACTTTGATTGATATTTTTATTTAAAATATAGAAGTGAGAAGTTTAATAATAGTGATATGTTTATATGATCTCAAACGAAAGTAATCATAAATTACTTTGTTGACAACATTAATAATATATATGGCAAAAGGCCCAACATATATAAATTAAATAAAAACATAACTTTATTAAATAAGTTACTTGAGAGTTTGGATAAATTATTAGGGCTGCCGGCTATTAGTCTTCCGAACTAAACGATTTTTATGGAATCCACATGTTTTTTTAGCTCCGCCTATCGTCACCCAAGTTTTCAATTGCTCTCGATTCCCCATGTCTAATTCGCAATTAAAACACTAAAATCACGATTTAGCAACCACGATTGCCCATCTTTAACCTGATTTAAGACTCGTTTTAAAACCTAAACCCGATCTATCTCTCTTCTCTTTTAAACCCGACACAATAAACCTCTTACATTCAAAATTGAAATTGAAATCGAATTGGGGAAATAGGGTTCTTAAAACCAAAATCGATTTGGAGGAAACAAAGATATCTTTCGTTTCTGGTTTTTGTTCGTCGAAGATTGAAGAAAGGTTTCATCTGTTGGCCATACCCGCTATTGAAATTAATTTCATGCAGAAATTAGAAATTTCTCTCATTTGATTTCTTTGATGAAACTCCCTCACTCGATTCGATCAATATCATCTCCATAGTTGTAAAAATGTAACCAATGTGATCGATTCAGCTAAAAAAAAAAGGAATCATTGATAATTTATCGATATCATAAACAAAATCGTTCAAGAAACAGAGCTAGGAGATAGCATTCAGGGGTGAGCTCTGAGCTTTCAATTCCAGTTTCAGTTTTTTTTTTAACACTTTGTTTTTCTTTGATTAGTTTCCATTTCAAGGTGTTCTCACTCTGCGAAAGCCTTAGCTACTTCTTTTGAGATGGTTCGTTCAGACCCAAAACGCTGTTCTCAATCATTGATCGTCAATGGTTTAGGGCTCGCCTTGGCTTTGCTTAGTGGTATTGTTATAAGTTATATCAGTGCTGTTTTGCCAAAGTATCAAAGCTATTTAACTGATGAGAAACTTGTTTATTTATCTTAAGATCGTCCGAAATGAGATAAGGTTACAAACGAACATAACCACAATGTTAGCGTTCGTGTAACTTGTAGACAGGCCCGCAAATCCGCTAAAAACATGTAGACAGGCTTGGGTCTAAATTTTCTGTCCGCAACTCGCAGCGGGCAGATCCACGGGCAGAGAAAAAACGAAAAGCTTACGGGCATGTGCCGGCCCGATTAACACCTGTAGGTACGACCCTAATTCCTACAAATCCCTTTTACCTCCGAATTTTCTCCTCGCCGTCGCCGGTGAATTTCAATCCCAATCCAATCGCCGTCCGCCTCCACCGTCGCAGGATCGCCTTCTACCGTCGATTGTTGAAGGAATTCAACAGTCATGCTTGTAGGTGAAAATTGTGTTCACGAGACATACTACGAGATTCTGTCGGTGAAAGAGGATGCGAGCTACGAAGAAATCCGCAATTGCTATCGTTCTGCTATCCTTCACTCTCATCCAGATAAGCTTAGCAGTTCTCGTTGTAGCTCAGACGATAAGTTTCTGAAGATTCAAAAGGCGTGGGAAGTTTTAAGCGACGCAGAGCTGCGTGTGGTTTACGACAATGACATTCGATCTTCGAGACAGGACGGAATCACCGCTGATGAGATTAGTATAGAGGACATGTCGGTGGAGATCGCTGGAGGAGACGAGGCTATGGAGCTTTTTTATCAGTGTAGGTGTGGTGATTACTTCTCTGTTGATTCCTCTGAGCTCAAAACCATGGGGTTTGCATTGTTGAGAGACGGCGATTGTGTTCAAGTTAGGAGATTAGGTGCTTTTGTGGCGTCTGTTGTTCTTCCTTGTGGATCTTGCTCTTTAAAAACTCGAGTTTGGGTTGATTCGGATATGAAGATTCCACTCCAAGATAATCAATTGGGAGCAATGTTTGGTGAGGTTGGTTCAGATACGTAGATTCTGGTTCAGGATGATTCTTGGCTCAAGTCCTGGTTGATTTAGATTTGAGGAATCTCTCTTCAATGTCATCTCTTAAGACCGATGTGAAGATGAGTTCTGCTTGAGGATGATCTTGACTGTGTGGATAGATTCATTTATGAAAATTATTGCTGGAGATGAATTCTTGTGAACAATGTGATCTTAGTTGGTTCAGATTTGTAAAATCTCCTGCAAGATTTCTCATTTTGTGATCTTTGTACTCATTTGTTAAGGAACTTAAATTGCAATGGAATCTAGTTTCAAATCCTATCTCCTTTTGAATTTGCACCAAGCTCAATATGCACATGAAGTTATCTTGTTTTTTGTGAAGATCTGATTCAAAATCTTCTCTGACTTCAATTTCTACTTCTGTTTGAACTTTGGATGTATACGAGCACATGAGTCTGACTGAGAAGAACTTGCAGTACATCAAGACTGCGGTGAAATTAATTGTGGAGGACCAAGTGTGGTGATGATTTCTGTAGATACAGGGTAAGTTTTCTCCGTTGTTATTGTTGGCTTGTACAGACGATTGGACTAGCTTGGCAGTTGAGTTTTCTCCTTGTGATTTAGTAAAAAATTGAGCTGATTTAGAATATTTTGTTTTGGGAATCCACAAGTAACGGACAACTGATGTGTATATTGGGATTTTAGGCTCATTTTTGGTTTTCATTTCTATAATCACAACTACTTCCATTTGTTGCAGGGAAGTTCTTTATACCACAAAATGGGGATGTGACGAGGAACACACAGCATACTAGACAGAGTATCATGATTGTTCAGGTGATATCTACGAATGTCTGAAGTGTGAACGTCTAAAGAATTAGGAGTGTTTAATCTACAGATGAGGTTGCACAGTTATATTTAGCTTTCTTATTGCAGTATAGAATATCTTACAGATGATGTTGACATACTGTGTAGTTCCATTGAAGTATATGAACTGACATAATAGGCAGAAATAGAAATAAAGAATAGATCACTTGATCCCATAGGCCTCTAGAGCGGATAGAATTTCCGGAGCTCCGCTATTCTCTTTGACATAGGAAATGTTAGGGCTATCATGTGGAACCGCGTCTTCTCTTTTGAAGTTTTCTTCACTGCGAAGAAGCTTCTCACTGTCAGATCCCACTGCACCTTTTAGAATGATGGTTTTGTGGAGGCCACCGAGCAAGTCTTCATAGTCTGTGTCTCCCTTTTCTCCCGAAAAGAAAACAGACTTCGACATGTCAATTCCCCACCTTATCGAAAGATACCTACATAAACCCATCAAAGTGTCATTTTCGCTGTATATAGTTGAAGAAACTATTTAGTCTTGACAGTATCTAACCTGAGTGCTAGTAATCTTGATGCGCATAGTGGTATAACATTTAGCCGTGTTGCAGCACGCGTATAGACAATTTTGCACCTTAAACCTCTCATCCGAAGCCTCTGTCTAAGGTCATCAACTCTTCGAGTCTGCCATTGACACATAGACATCAATACTAATTTCATGATTTTAAGAAAGTATGTATGCATTAGATTTATGATGAGGAGAAATTCTTTCTCTGAAAGAGTTACCTCGACTCCTTGTTTCACAGAAATTGCATAGCATCTTGTACTGCATGCACTTGTATACTCTGTGATGTCATCTTCGGTTGCAGGTTCTGCACATGCAAGTCTCAGAATCACTGATCTTATACTTTCACCAGGCCACTTGTATTCCACATGAGCTTCATAGTCTGCATCAACCACCATATCTCTCCATGGATAGTAGATCTCACTTCCGCTGTTACAAACTATTGCATCAAAATCTTCCAAATTAATCAGGTATTTCTTTGTAATCTCCACAACTTCTTGCACGCTTGAACCTGTTGCCAGTACAAAACCTATTTTTCCTTTGTCCGATGTCAAACCCGCAGCTTTCATAACATTCTTGATGATATCTTCCAAATTCGCTTTGATGCCTCCGTTATCATCATAGGAATCAACAGTAATCACAAAGAGCATCTGCCTTCTACCAGGGCTGTAGAGAACAGATGAGCTAGCTTTCGTAGAATTCATTTGACTTATAGCCTCGACTAGTTTCCTCTGTCTAGTACTTGCATCTAGCTCTCCATTGAGTTTGAAATCTCCATCCATGGAGAATCTCAAAGATATGTCATCGACATCTCCTAGAGAATCACTTATCGGCTCTTCTGGAACTTTCATTATGTCGAGACTACTGGTCGGGTGTCGGTTTCTGCAGTGTTCGACATGGGAAAGGTAGTTCCGACAGTGCTCTGGCCATGAAAAACGGTGGATGTACTTAAGTCCGTTTTTTCTGCACTCGGCCCAGAGATATTTGTTAGAAACTAGCTTCAGAAGGGCATCAGAGATGGCTTGTTGATCGTGGGGGTCGACTAGGAGACCATTGTTTAGTGCCTGGGACATAAACATATGTTAATAAGCTTTTTGGGATTATTGAGGCGTGGCTATGTCTTTATGCAGTTGGTTTTGTAACAAGAGATTTGATTACCTTCAAGATATCAACAGGCCCACCATTTTTGGTGGCAACAATTGGCAGACCATAAGCTGCTGCCTGTCATATGCAACAAATTGTGCGGCATGAAGATATTATAGGTTGTGTATTAGAGGTAAAGAAGCATAACCTTGGACATTGACAAAGGTGCTAGTTACCTCAATGAGCGTGAGACCAAACGGTTCCACTAGAGCTGGATTGATGAAAACCCCCTTCAAGAATAGAGAGTCACCTTATAATTTACAGTGTTCATATTGCAAAGAGGGAGGAGCTAATAGTTCTGGTGAATTGCTAATGATAATTCTATCTTTTGTACTGTATATCCACAGGTATAAGCATATGATTTTTCCTGTTATGTACCTTAGTCTTGGCTGCTAAACGATAAATATCTGGAACTTCAGACTGTTTGTGATGCTTGGGATAAGCTACTTGGCCGTACAAGTCGTACTGGTCTATCAGCTTTAGTACATTCATGAGAACAACCGAGCTGCTATTAGACATATCTTCGATGTCGTCTCGGTTTCCTAGTATAAGTGTCTGGAGCAGGTTTATTACCAAATAATTAGCACACCAGATGGATTTAGCAGTATGCTCTGGATAACAAAATGCTGAGATGCTTACCAAGTTGGCTAGTTCTCGAAGAGGCTGGCATTCACCAAATGCTTTGACCAATGTAGTGACATTTTTCTTGGGGTCAGGACGAGACAGCGCAAGTATGGTTGGCTTATGAGGATTTGTGAAAAACCGCATTATCTGCAGAATGGTAAGTTTCATGCAGACTGTAACCTTTCTTTTCTTGCAGGAGACTGGATATGATGGCTTCTGTTAGAAATAAGAAAAGAGTACCTCGGACCATATCGGAGGTACAGGCTTTTTAATCTGGTTCCGGTCAGGGCCAATTAGCGACTTGAGATCTGCATCAGTATCCTGTGAATCCTGATTCAAGACGTAGCTGAAATCCATGCCTGGCGGTATAACCTGATTCCACAAAGAACAGGTAACATTGGTGAATGACTCTACGGTTTCAGTCAATTTGTCTTATCAGATCTTGTGGGAGGAAGAAAAAGGACTTATACCACCATCCGTGGCATGTAACGGCCAAAGCAGCTGACTCCACGCCGTCTTCGAACCCTGAGCTTCCTCTCCAGCTTGATATCAAACCCATCGTAGAGTCCCCACTGTGCCTCAATCTCTTGCCGTGTACTTGTCACCACCATCTCTGCTGCATCTAAGCTCAGCTCTTCAGCTTCTATTCTCCTCATAATCTTGTATGTTTTGTTAATATCCTCTCTGGTGACTCTCCCTTGTTGAAGCAACTGCTCAAACTTGTTCCTTCCTAAAGAGTGACCGGTTAACACCATTGGCACATTTAACGTTCCTGCCAAATGTGCAGCTACTTCTCCTGCATCAGCATAGTGTCCATGGATTACATAAGGCCATATTGGCTTCCCTCCATTCACTTGCTCTCCGAGAGACCTTGCTATGTCCACTATGTGATTTAGCGCCCCATCAACAAACTCATGAATATGTGGCCAGAGTGACTCCTTTGGTATGTACCTGCATTTGAACAAACATGAGTATAGAGAAACTAAGGAATTTGAATACATATAGTCTAAGGAGTTTTATGTGATTAGTTACTTGTCTCTAGAACCACAGGGGATGCGGATAATGTAGGAACCACAGCCTCCGCTACCTTCTGGAGGGCATGATAACATCTCAATTGGCTCGCCATAGCTTGAGTCAACCTCTGGTGAGCTTATCTGTCGTGTTAAGAGATCGACCCTGTGGACACCTTCAGTGTTGGCCAAAGCACGAGCAAGCTCAACAACATATTTCACCTGATCGTTCCATTAACAAGACCCTTTAGGTTTTGATGCAGAGTTAACAAAACCAGGGATGGACACGTGAAGCACGAGTCTTACCTGACCACCAGTATCAGAGTCTCTTCCAAGCTCCATGTTTTCTCCACGCACGAGTCCATGCATACTGCAGTGTGACAAAGTATGGAACCAAAGAGAGGCACTTTGGTGGTAAGTCTCATGAGCATGTTGACAATACAACTAAGTCAGATAAACCAATTCTCTACTTGCCTGATTAAGACAATGTATAGGTTTCGACTTGATTTATCATCTTCTGACCAAATTTGCATTTCAGAGCGGATACGAGTCATTTGATCTCGTGGTGGTTCTAGAGTCGTAACAACATCATTTTTCTCCTTCTCTCCTTCAGATAGCTCAGAAAGATCCTCTTCTGCATCGTTGCGGCCTTGTTCACGTTCATCTCTCCGTTTCGAAAGTCTAATCCCATCATCCCACACAATCTATGGAAGGAAATCAAAGTACCGAAAATGGATTCAAAAGCAAGAACTAACCTTTTCTGTCTTTTTTTCTGATGCATAGGCAGAGGTGAAAAATTTGAATCAAGAAAGGGAAACAAACCTGCTTTTTCTTGCGTGCAAGATGCCAAATACGCCAGCATATATTCTCAAGCCTGTTGCTGCGTTCTTTAGTATTTCTTGTTGCTATCACCTGCCACAACAAGTGCAAGATCACTCCACCATCAACCACAGGTATTTGATTATGTGGAACAATATTCTCTTTGTATTCATATCATTGTTATAAGGATAAATATTTGAGGGTGGAACCTTAATCCATGTTTTATACAGGTCAGACTCATCGAAACTGTTGACGACCTCTTCCACAAAGTACTTGATGGGACTAAACACCTTCTCTTGATTATCTTTCCTATCCATATCACCAAGCTTCTGGACGATCTTGGAGTTGCTCTCGAACCTCTTCTTTTTGCTCGTTCCAACATCAAGAATGGCTTCCAGGTAACTGTTGATCCATTCATTTCTTGCCATCTCTCTGATTGTTGCACTGAAACGTCCTTTGAACAAAAAGTAACATAAACATCTATAATACCGAATAGAAAAAGAACAAGATATTAGGCACTTAACATACCGAATCTCCTTCTAGCTTAGAGGGTAGAGAGAGAGAGACAGAGGCCTAGTTTTTTGATATCAACTTAGCTTGCCATTTTATAATCTCACACAAAAGGTCCCTCCTTTTTCTGCTAGTTATTTCAAGAATTTGTTTAGGAAAAGTTAAAAGAAAAAGGTCTGGTCTGGTTCTGGTTCTCTATTATTTCCCAGACGGCATATTACAACGTCATGTGTTAACCATTCTGTCTTAATCTCAAAGAGAATCTTCTTTACTAAGCTTTTTTTTTCCTTGCATTATCAGATTCTCTAGTGGAATAAGAATCACCCATTTCCTTTTTAATGTTCCTCTTCTTCTTTATTTGTGTGTGTAGAGATATAGAGAATAATGAGTGGCACAAGGCCTTTTCTCCATTTGTTCCCATTAGACTTGTTTCTACAGCCTCATGTTTTCTAGACTCTGCCTTTGGCCATCTCTCACTGAACTTGAACGACTTTGTTTGGGACCATACCACCTCTAAAACACTAAATCAGGAGTTCAAAAGTAAGAAAATTTATCCGGAAGAACCCGACTAAACCCTGTGCAATGGCCTTCTAAAACCTTCATGTGAATCCTATGGTTTTGTTTCAGTTAAACGTATAGCATGGTTTTGTTTTGTTTGTGTTTGAGAAAGATGGGTTCCATATAATGATGTATTACGTTGTTAATTTGCAGGTAGAGACGTGAAGAAAAGAAATTCTAAGTCGGTATGAGTATGTTGTTTAGCTCTGTTTGGTATGTGTGAAAATAATGGAGCAGAGCATATTCCATGCTTTCACGAATAGATACTTCAATTAGCTTATAGTTGAAGAAGAAAGCACAGACGAATCTGAGCAGGAAATGGTAAATTATGTCATATGCTCATTTGCAACAATAGTTTTTCTAACCATTTCTAGACAAAAAGCTATTTGTATACCGCATATATGTATGTTCTCTTGTAGGGAAAAATCCAAATCCATCCTTATAATATTGTTGATGCCCATTTGCATTTACGTCAAATTTTATAAAATTGTAATATAGCAAAGAAAATATGAAAAAGAATCATGGATATTTTATTGTTCTAGCGACCCATAATATGTGTTTGTTCCTTTTCATTATGGTTTAGCCATTTATTTCTCATTTCTCCTTCATAAATTTCTTCCTAGTGAGTAATAAGTACTGTGATTGTTCTAGCTATCTACAATGTGCTTGGGATAATTATCATAAACAATATGTATCTGTAAATCATCTATCATCCATTTCTTCTAAGGTGTAGTAATTTATTTCTCTAAATGCTTATCATCCATAATATTTGGGTATTTGACTTCAGATTTGAAGTTGAAACGAGTTTTTTTGTTGTCTACAATGTACACATACATATAAGGGGATTTAAATTCAAAGTTTATGAGTTTAACGAGTTTAAGAAAAGAAAGAAAAACCTATAGTTCTCTTTCTTTTCTTGGTAATAAAAGAAAATTTTAGTTACATTCTTCTATCTACTTGACTTTGAGATAATTTTAAAAAGATAAAAAGAAAGAAAGGCATCATCATCACTATTCAAGACACTAGCCACCCATGATGAATATCTCAAGGAATATCCAAAAACGGGTAGGAGCTAGATGTTGAAACATTTGTGACCATTCGACTCTTTTACGATTCTAGTTCTTCTTAAGCAAAGCTTTCACACTCAATATTCAGAAATTCAGGATAACGTCCACTTGTCCGCTCATTTTATTTATTTATTTGGCATTGATCATTACAAAAATCAATTAACGTCCACTAGCATCCAATACTCTTATTACCGTGACATCTTCAAAGTGAATCTTATATAGCCTCGTTATTTTGTCAAATAATAAGTTTGAAAAGGAAAAAAATGCAACAAAAAGTTTAGTTAATTTTTTTTTTTTTTTTTTCAGTTTCGTGGTGAAAAAACATATTTGATCTGACACGCAAGGTTTTGTCGATGCACGTATGCTCAGACAAAGATGTGACACACGGTAGTAAGCATGCGCTAAATGTAATTGTTTACGTGGATGTTGCTGTGCACTCTTTGCTGGCTATAACGTTTTGTCGTAGGCATGTCTATTTTGGGCACTGGAACGGGAAACAGCGGTAAAAATTGGAAATGTTGATGATAAATATTATTCGAAGTATTCTCGATAAAATATGCGATAGATTTTTTCAGTGAATTGAACAGATTCGGAAAACTTGGATAACTAAAATCACTACTCTAAATTATCACTATAACTTGAATATATCGATTTCAATGTTTTGGGTAAATGTTGACTTTGAAATGAGTATTTTGGATATTTTGGGTGATTTTGAGAATTTTTAAATATCCAAACGGATAATATTTTCATACTTATTTTCTTCGGTTTAGGAGGATCGCCGGGTTATTAGACCGGATATATCAATTTTTTTCCCTCACATTTCAAGGAAATGACAATTCGACCCCTCTTGAAGGTTCTTCATCTTTTTCTTCTCGAACTTCTCTTTCATCTTCTCCCTTTAGATTTTGTTTCTCTCATTGTTCTGATCGACGAAGTAGCTTCCATGTCCGGGAACTCCAATTGCACCGTTTACGTTGGTAAGTTTTTCTCTTCAAACATTTTCAGTTGGATCTGAAAATCCGTCGAAACTGCAGAGATGGAATTTGATTGAATTGAAATCAACAACGATTTTCAATTCCAATCCAGGGAACGTAGACGAGAGAGTAAGCGACAGGGTTTTGTATGATATCTTGATTCAAGCTGGAAAAGTTATCGATCTACACATTCCTCGCGATAAAGAAACCGATAAACCCAAAGGCTTCGCATTCGCCGAGTATGAGTCTGAAGAAATCGCCGATTACGCCGTCAAGCTCTTCTCCGGTCTCGTTTCTCTCTACAATAGAACTCTCAAATTCGCTGTGAGTCTCCTTGTTACCTCTGATAATTGCTGTTAAATCCTCGATTTGTGGATGCTGATTTGGTCGAGCGTTTTGGTGGATTTAGATATCTGGACAGGACAAAGCATCTGCAAATTCAGGTCACAAAACGAGACCTCAGTCTCTGAATTTCGAGCATTCAGATCGTTCTCAATCTCATCATCACCAATCTGAGAGATTCTCGTCACAATTGGTTTCTCCACCTTCTTCTCTGCCTCTGGACTACACTCAAGGTGTGTTCTTCTTCCTTATGCCTCTTGATTCATCCAGAAAACAAGAAGATTGAAAGCTTTATTTGAAATCGAATTCAAAACTCTGTGTTCTCACTAGTATCATTAGTTTAGCTGCTGAAGTTATGAGAATGTAGCTGCTTCTATGCCAAATTGCAACACATACATCTTCTTTATAAGGAAAAAGGAACCTTTTAGCTCAATCTCATTCGTCTCTTTCTAAGTATGAGACTTTAGTTCCGTTTTGTGTTTTTGCAATGTTTGCAGAGCCACCTCCACCAGGAGTATCTACGCACTCCAATGGAGCAAGTTTGGAGTACAGTAGAAGGGTTCTTGGGTCAACACTAGATAGTATCAACCATTCAAGACAACGTCGCTACTAAGCTAGTGATCACACTTCCTTCTTCTTTTCGTTCGAATGCTTAATGATGATAATAAGTAGTGTGATTCATCTCGAAAAGATGTAACCTTTATTATTGTGTTGAGCACAAATGTAACTTTGAGGTATAAAAAACCTTAGCTTGTTACATTAATGATTATTGCGAATGAAAATACAAAACCTGAATTTAAGAGATTTACACATTTTGTAAAATGCAATTAGCCACCACTTATTGGAGGTATGATGGCTAACTCGTCTCTGTGTTTAACAATGGCGGAATCTGTTGTGTATTCTTCGTTGAGAGCAAGAACAACACAGCCACGCACCTCCTCTAACTTGGGAAACTTGATCACCAACTCGTCCATACATTTCTGTGTTGTGCTACCTGATGGCATCTTCAGTGTTAGATCAGGCACACCTGTGAGCTCACGAGCTCTTGCGAATAACAACACTTTGATCTCCACCGATGAAGTCTCGTCGTTTTCAATCTTTGTTACCTCTTCGCTTGATGCTTGCTCTGTGACGTCCATGGCCAAACAGGAAAAAACCAAAGCACCTGAAAAAAAAACACAGTGATTGAATCTTCAACAAAAGGAAAAGGGAAGCAGAGAGTCACAAACTGAGACTTTGCTCTCTTTTTTCCCAGAAAGTAGGATCTTGCAAAAGGAAAGTGATGATTTTTATAAAGAAACACATTTTCACAAGCCCGCAGAGTAATTGGATCTTTGATCTTAACAAATTTCTTTTTAAAGGATTTAGCTTCTGACATCATCAAATCAGAAAGATCCACGGGAATACAATTGGACCACAGAAGATTGAATCACCTACGCTTCTGAATGAATAAATTATCTGAATTCTCAGAGCTACACATGGAAGAAGAAGTTTACCGGGAAGGCTAATCAATCGGAACCGTGAGAGTCGATCGCCGGAGATTTCGGTGACGGAGGTAGAGAGAAATCGATATCGAAATCGCAATCCGGCGGTGAGAAACCAACGACGGCTCTGTTTGTTAGTCAAGCGTCGACCATTTCTCTTTGTTTATCCACCCACGACTGCATAAGCCACGTCATCATCTCATACTTTTAAAATTACGAAACTCTCCCTCATCCAAAGGTTTTTTTCATATAGCATTTTACAAAGTTTTGTGTCTCAAGCATTCGAGTATAAAGTGACAACTAGTAGACATACACTTGGAAACATTGTTGAGCAGAGTAAAAGAATCTCTTAAACAAAATGGCAATAGCAAAACACAAATGTCTTACATGAGACTCGCTACCATACAATTGATTAACCCTAAAAAACAGTCTCTAATAACTCAGCTTCTGCAACCAGGGTAGAAATAATCGATACCATTTTCCTTGATCCTGAATTGAAAATTCTGCAACTTGTTCCTCGAGCTTCCTCGACCTGAGTTGCTGCTTATCCCTTTGTTCAGAACACTCAACTATATATATATATAAGCCAGCAAGATCGTTTAAGAAATTATCAAACAAAAATGATTCGGAAGAAAAAAAGGGTATTTGAGATTACTTGGCCATGAACATCATTCGCTAAACCAGAAGCTAAAGGCTCTGCCTTTATCACAACATCTGCAAGACACACCATCTGCAGCAAAAATGCAGGTCTCTCCATGCTCGTGTATATATCTTCATGATTGAGAATGACCAACGAACAGTTCTGTTCTTCAGAGAAACAAATTCAGAATGCGAATGTTATGTTACTTCAGAAGAGTAAAGGAAATAGAAAATATAGCTTACGCTTTCAGAAGTTAAGGTGTGGCAGTAGTGCAGGAAGTCCAAGACATGATCTGGATTGCTGTTACCGGTAGAAGCAATTTCCAGGAGAGACATGTCATCCACCATAACGGTTACGTTGCTATTAGCTACACTGCATAACTTTCGGACGGTTTCTTGAATCTCCCGAAATAGTTTCGCAACCGCACTCGCATTGTCTTTCGTTTCTTCAACATCTGCTAGAGAATTTCACCAAAAAGAAAGTGTTATTGGCACCTTATCAAAAAGGTTTGAACTTTGAAGATAACACAAAAAACAATGAAACGCCCACTACAAGTAGATGAAATCAAACGGAGACCTTTTCTGTTTCTGATAATACAAGTAGGAACGTGGAAATATAATCTACGCTATGCACAAAAGTCTCATCATTTGTGTTCAAAATACAACTTTCTGATAGATTCTGAATCTGATTTGCCGGGAGCAGAAACAAAACGCTACTCTGTTATCATCAAATCGTAGCTTACAAAGAAGAAGAACCGATGAGATCACCAAAACCAAAACCAAAAGTTAGAAGATTTGTTCTAGAAAATATACTAATTCTCTCTAAGGTCAAGACATTCCCAAACCATCTAAAATTCAAGATCTCCTTATAAGTTCTGTTAAACCTTCTAAGTATGCTTTAGCTTGTTTACTGGCTACTAATTTAGCTAATGTGATATCAAGAAATTTGGTAAAACTCTACTTCTAAAGACAGATTAAAATCCTGAAGAATCAAGTTGACGAAGTGAACAACAGTTGTTACCTGAGAAGTCTCACCTGAGCATTTCATCATGAGCATGTCGAAGAAAACCAACCGATTGTTTGTCTTTTGAGTGGCTAAATTGCATCCCTGTCCATAACCCCAAAACAAAAGACACAAGACCATGGTAAGAAGACACTGAGGTGAATCTCTTGTAGAAAAGCCATGGAAATTGGACAAAAGATCGAATCTTTTTTATACCAGTTTACGCAGGACTCGATCATAATGAGAGAAAGGACGAGCAAAGGCGAGAAAGATAAGAGCTTCAGAGGAATGTGGAGAGAGAACACGCTTCATCAGCTGGTGAAGCACAAAAGAACCACTAGTCTCTACACAATCCTCGATCAATACTAACTTCCCACTTAGTGGAGATGAATCAGCTAGCTCCTGATCAAACCCTAAGGCTAAATCGAGGAGATTCAGAGATCGATCCATGGTGCTTACTCACACTGTTGAAAGCAAACTGAGAAACAGTTTCATGATAGAGTTAAGTAGAATTCACAGTCATATTATCAATGATTAAACCTCAGACACATCAATGTACATTCTATAGTACTGAATTCGGAAACAGTTTCTCCTACACAGCAAAAAGTTCTGTTCTTTATCAATCTTTTGATTAATCTCCAGGTAAGGTTACTCAATTGATTTCATTTGGATCATACAATCACACAGAATCCAAAATCACACACACAGAAAAAAAAAGAAGTAAATTCGTTGATTAATGGAGAAGCAGTAAAAAGGACCTCGGTTCGAACCGACGGTGACGATTTAGGCGGCGGAGATGATGAGCTCTCCGGCGTTGTTGGCAATTCGGCAAACGACCCGACGATGACCGCCAAGCGTGAAAAGTGAAACGAGCGACGACGGAGAAGATGACAGAAAAAAAAAAAAAAATTTGAGCGCTTGAGAAAATTTAGGTTTTTGCAAAAAGAAAAAGGAACTTTTAACGACATAAAACCCTCAAGTTTGATTGAATTTATTTTTAAGCCCGGAAGAATAATTTTAATGATTTATCCCCTTAAACTTCAAAACGATCTGGCAATGTCAGAGATATAACGGTGTGTAAAAGAGCCGTCGGTAAAACAGAGAGAAATCGATCTTTTGTAACAGAGATATAACGAGAGTTGTTGACAAAAGTAAAAAAAAAAAAGCAAAAAAAAAACAGTTCAAGAAGATTAAAGCAATTGTTTTTGATGATTCCTTTGAAGATTCTTAATGATAGTTTTGTTAAAGCATCAGCAAGAATCTTTACTAGTTACAACTCTTTGATAACATCATTACCAACCAAGAAGCTCTTAACTTTTAATGTCTCCATACAAATAATAATAGGCAATCCAATTCAAGAAAATTAGAGTAACTATTTTCATTGGTCATTCAATTGATGAAAAACGAACTCTAGACCAAAGAAAATTTACCCCTATTCGTTTTCATTTTTCATATATATATTCTATGTTTTATGAGTTCATCCAAGATTTACCCGAATTCATTACAATGTTACTAAAGATTATTTTATTTTTTCATTGGCCATTTTCAAAGTCAAATCATCTATTTTTTAACATTCAATTCAAATCTTTGATCACATGCGGTTAATAAAAATATGTAATCTTGTTAACAGAAAATCGAAATAATGATTTACACGTCTTTTTCACTGTTTTTAAAAATCCTTACATTTTTTGGTTTTGACAGAAAAGTCTCACATTTAAAAAATATATTTGACTAGTAACCCCACTTTCCAAGGTTGTTTGAGGTACTGTAATTTCTCCTACAAAATAATATACAGCAATTTCGTGGATGCTAAAAGTAGATAAAAAAACCCAAAATAACTTAATCAACGTATGGTCGAGATACTCTTTCTTTCGATTTTAACAACACAAATAAACCAAAATCACACAAATTTGTGTTAATTAGTACGTAATCCAAAGTTTATGGTTTTTCTTTCAATCTCACTAAACGAAAGGCATCTTCACTCCCTAACGATGTTGTATCTTCCTACCCTAAAGAAAGCGAACTTCTCTAATAACCACAAACCCTTTTGTAAGACATGTTGAGCTGCAATTTTTCAGAAGTTTTATATTCAGATTCAAATATGGACATATGAGTATTTGACTACGTTTTGCTGAGGGTTGTCTAAAATTTTGCCCAAAAAGGGTCCACCATCATCTTCTTTTTCATCTGGTAAGTTTGTAATTTTTTTTTCCCATGGTGTTTTGTATCCTGTTTACAATTGATTTCGCACTCGGTTTGATTGTTTGCGTATAGAAACTGCTAAAAATGTGTTTTGAAGATAGAACATGTTTGACATATCTATTTTTTGTTTTGTTCTCAGGGTGTAATCCCCTATTGTTTCATTATTGTTCCATGTAACGTTCGTTTGACAAAATCAAAGCGATAGATCTCGAAATTCGTCCTATAGATCCTTGTTTCCTGGTAATCTCTAGCTACTTTATGTCTTCGCTTTAATATTGACACGTTAGCCATAATCGGATCTTTCATGTGGTTTCACTTCTTTTTTTATTTATTTTAATCTAAAATGTATTCTACGTTTATTTATTTTTTTGTTTTATATAAATTTCTTATATTTGAATAGTCAAATAACTTTCTCCTTTGTCAATAATTTCTTTCTCAGCAGGTGACGAGGATTCTTCATTTCTCCCCGGTTTTAATTTCTGTGTTTTAACGGCAGAGTTTGAATTTTTCTTTTTTTCTTTGAAAAAAATATTAGTTATGGGTGTGTTTGCTCGTAAACATGTAACACGAGAAAAGGTGATCTGTTGTTTGGTTACTCTTGCAATCTTTATCATCTGGATACTTGTAAGAATCTACACAAAATGATATACTTAACTAAAACTAGACATTGTTAAACGTATTAACAGTTTAATTATTTACTTGTCTTTTGATGCTGGCGATCACTTAATCACGGTTTGTTAGAATGATAATGTATGGGCATTGACTATATTCAGTTTGAGAAGTCCCCGAAAACGAAGAAGAAGAGCCTGTGCTTTGAATTAAACTCATCATCCTCCAAATTCGGAAGCATAAGAGCCTCATCAGTATAACCAAATAATATAATCTAAAATTTTTCTGTTTCATTGTAGTACATTGTTATGACTTTCGAACAGACTCCAGAAGAACATTTGCTTTTAATGCTTTCTATTTTGTTCGTAAATTTGTACCCACCACTATGGTGATTGGTGGTTATCAACTTGTTTGTATTCTGAATTTTGTAAACTCATTTTAATAACTAAAACATTTATTTGCTGGAAAAAAACATAGTATTATACTTTAAACCTATAAATTAATAATCCATTAACATATGAAAAAATTTAAAAAATATAAACTAATCTTCAAGTAATTCATGATTTTCTTATTTGGAGTTAAATTCATTTTCACCATCCAATTTAAGGTGTGACTAGACTATGTACATTGGTTTTGTTTTTCAAACACTTTCTTTCACTTAATAATTAAACATAATTAAATAGAGGTGGAGGCTCTAATATGGGCTATGCAATGTATGCTACGACATAACAAGTTAATAATGGTGTTCGAGACGGACTGTTCTGATGTGGCGAGGATGGTGTCTGCACCTGAGGAGTGGCCGGCATTCGCAATACTACTGGAAAAGATTGGCAGCTGTAAAACGAGGTTTACCTCCTTTTTCATTGTCCACATATCAAGAAAGAAAAACACGAAAGCAGACAAGTTAACACGGAGTGTTCGAGATCTACCTACTGATGTGTATTATGTAAACTCTGTTTCACTAAAAAGTAGAGGCTGTTGAAAAAAAAAAAAAAAAAAATTCAACTCCTTCTTAATTTTTACACTTAACAACCGTTTTGTTTTATAAAATTCAACATTCTACCCTATTATTTTTATCTCATATTTTTATTATCTTTATATAATTTTTTTTGGTGTCTGAATTAGATGAACCAAATCTATAATTTGTAAAGTATGAGAAATGAAAAATGAAAAATGATAAATTTGGTATAAATTGTATTTATTTAAAAATAATAATATCTTTTGAAAAATAAAGAAAAATAAAAATTTAAAATTGTATTTTCTAGGACATGATTGGTTGTTGCTGTAGCTTTATTTTTTTTTTTTGTAGAAAGAAAGTTGTAGACTTTTTTGCTGTAACTTTAGATTTATTGTTGTAGAGTTTTTTTTTCTAAAATATTTTATTTATTTAATACATATTATAATAAATATTTAGTATTAAATTAGAAAAATAGATATGAAAAACAAGAGAAACAAAAAAGGATATCGAGCAAAAAAATAAGGAAATATAATAAAGAGAATTCTTAGATCGTGCTATGAAAATTTTGATTTCTAGAATCAAAATATTTTCATATTTAAAATTATTGCTCTGGAATGTAAAAATGGAACCAAAGCTTGATTGATTCAACATTGGTACTCTAGGAAAAAATATAGCTTTGCAGAGCACTCAAGCACCAATCACCCCTAATTTTAAATTTTCTAATTGATCCGGAAGATCGGATTTAAAAACATTGGTCCTTGTCCTAATTGATTAGGAGGTGTACAAAGATAAAGGAAAATACCATACTTGGCCACCCTACCTTACTTTAATGCCGTGTCGCGAATCTAGTTGAAAAAAAACTTAAGACGCATGCATTGACACGTAGCCAATTAGATTTCTCCACGTAAATCCCTTACTCGGCTAGTTTCAACTTGCAAGTGGATAAGAACATTTTAGGCTGTTTTTTTTTTTTTTTTTTTTTTTTTAAATCATCAACCGCTCTATATTTTTCTGTGATTCTTCTACAACATTTTGGGGTTTTCGTTAGGGTTTCTGATTTTTTCAATTGATTATCTTCGATTTATCGAATTATGGAGGGGGAATTGCTTGATTGGGAGCTTGTTCATGGCTCCGACTCCGAATCAACCGATTCAGTCACATCGGAGAAGAAATCGGGAAGTTCAAGTGTAATCGGTGACGGTATGATTCTCTCTGATCATTTCTCTTCCGATAATATCATCAAAAGATCTGATGAAACCACTGATCAGAGTAAATTGGGTGATTCTTCCCGGGTCGATTACGGGTCGGAACCTCAGGATCCGGTTGATCTGGGTTTCGATCAATCGGGTGATGCTTGTGTTGGAAACGAATTAGAGTTTCACGATTCAAAAATTGGAAATTCTGGTGATGGTGAGGTCAAGCTGAGTGATTTCGATGAGAAGCACGACGAGGAGAGCGAGGCTGTTACAGAATTAACTGACGCAACCAAGTGTTTCTCCGAATCAAACGATCTCGAAGTTGAGAGCCAATCTTGGTCTGATTCAGGGGGAAACGAACTGGCTTCTGGAGATTCTATGGCTGTGAATGGTGAAGAGGAGATTGTTTCTGATAATGGAGTTGTATCTACCGAAGCAGTTGAGGAAAGTGGAGTAGAGACTGTAGAAGCTGTGGCTGTAAACTCTGGTGATGAGAGTAAAAGTAGAGGAGAGACTGTGTGGTGGAAGATGCCATTTGTGCTTGTCAAGTACTGTGCTTTGAGGATTGGTCCGGTTTGGTCTGTCTCTATGGCTGCAGCTTTGATGGGTTTTGTTCTCTTGGGACGCAGACTCTATAATATGAAAAAGAAAGCTCAAAGGTTCCAACTTAAAGTCACAATCGACGATAAGGTACTACTCTATGTTAACATTGAACTTGATTGAAGTTATCATTTTGCTTGAAGTTGGTAATAGCTTGTCTAGATTGATACATTTTAGGAGTCAGAATGTGAAGTAGTTTGGTTTATGATCAAAGATTGTCCCGTCTTGGCTTAAATCAAAGATAGATTTTTGTGTAGTTTATATGTTCTTGGAATTTGATGTTAAAATATGCTCAAGGCACCTGAACAAAATGCTGAGATTTGATATTTTTCGTAACCTTCTTCTATCGTTGTCACGTCTTGGGTTGTTTGTGATCTGTTGCAGAAGGTGTCGCGGGTGATGAGTCAGGCAGCTAGACTCAATGAAGTGTTCACAGAGGTAAGAAGGGTCCCTGTGATCCGACCTGCTCTGCCATCTCCAGGCGCATGGCCGGTTTTGAGCCTAAGATGAGAAAGCCGATTTCTACAACGATTAAGCGATGGAGAGATAAATCATACATATATCTTATCATGTTATTATTATGTACTAAAAGAATAGAGATACAATGTGTGTTTATGTTCATGTCGTACTTATGCATAAGTTTACCATCTTATGAAACCGCAGCTGCTTAAAGCGTTTTATTTGTTCCATCTTGAGAATATCATCATTACATGTTATGTGGGTTTTGGTATGCATCATAATGCATGTCAAAGGGTCTTAAATCAAATATGTCTCTTTTGCAGGGAAAATGCTTATTTAATTCTCCAACTATTTGTAATTCGTATTTTTATTCTTCAACTATCACTTGAAATTTTCCAATTATCAGTTGACTGCACAAAATTGATTCAATAACAAAAATTATATTTTCAACAATAAACATAAAATAAAAATGTTAAAATAAAATAGTAAATACATCATGATTTTAATTATTATATCCAAAAAATTATAAATAAATAATCTAAAATAGTTTTGGCAATTTTTAGTAATAGTAAATTCGAATTTAGTGGATTCCAACAGTTAAATTCGATCATAATTTTTACGATTTATATGGAATTAAATTGCTGGAATTCATCATATTTAAATTATAATTTAATTGAAAATCAATGGAAAATGCTATAGATTTATATTTTGAATATTTTTAGATATAGTGATACAAATTGTGATACATATCTCTTTATTATTAATTGAGAAATACATCTCTTTTTTTGGACCAAAAAACCATCTCCGTTTATGAATAAAATCTGTTTGGAAACAGGTATAGTGAGGGTTAATTTAGTAATCTAAAATATCACTTAAATCAAACCAATGTTTGGTTCACTTAAACCAACAATGATTCTTTTAATTTCGCGGTTCAATAAAAAATAATTATTTATAATTTATATAATTTAAACCATTATCTTAAATTAAGAAATTTTCCTAATATAAATTCTAAGTAGATTTTTGGTGTTACTAAAAACTTATAAATGTTTTTCTTATATCTATCGATATTCCAAATCTAAAATTTAGAAAAAAATTTAATCTTAGATGATGATATAGAAAAAATTTCAAAAACCAATTTGTAAATATTGCAAATATGATCTGTCGACAACACAACACACTTATTTGTTTCGGGTTTTACATAATGTCATTACATGATTTTGAAGTCTATCCATAAATGTATTTTTTCAAAATTTATTAAACTGGAACCACAAACATATTTTATTCAAGAGTATATAAAAGTTTGGAGCTATTCAGATTCTGGATTAAGTTGGTATTAGGGTTGGACACGCGCCCGGCACGGAGTGATATTTTACTCTAATGTTTTTTAACAGAAAGATGTCTATTTACATAACTCGAAATCTTATGCGACATATTAATTTGATGGTTTGGTTCTTATATTCGTTTTACAGTGTGAAAATTAAACATTTTAAATAATTTTTTAAAAAGATAAAAAACAAAATAAAACATTAATCATAGTCCTAAATTACATATGATAAAATTGAGTGAAAAACATAAAAATCAAATGACTATAGTATAATAAAATAACAAATCAAATGACTACATTTAAATTGTTATTCTTTTTTTAGATTTGTCTTGAAAATGAACCCGGTGATGACACCTCAGCATGGCAAAGTTGTTAATACCACATGAGAGAAATGTTAATTTTAAAAAATGCTTCTCTTTTAGTATATTAGGGATAACATTTATAACATAACCATGATGTAATATTTTTATTGTTTGGACATGTGTTTGGTTATTGTATTTTTTTTTAATTATTAATAAATAAAGACAGTATAATCAATAGTCAATACTGCAAAATTTGAATCACTTAATACAAAAATTCAGATTCAAATTAACAACATACTTGACAATTTAACAGAAAAGAACATACAAAAAAAAAAAACATACAACTCTTAAACTAACACTAAAATTAAAAGGGGGAATTGTGAATATACCCCAAAAAATGAGACATCTTGTCCTCTTACACATTTTTTTGAAAATTCCCAAATTTGGACTCTAATACCCTTGCATATACTAACAATATATAATAAATAGTTTACAATTTAAATTTTTTACAAAAATATTTAATAAATTCAATAATATTATATGAAGATTTTAGAGAATTTTTTCACAATTGTTTTTTGAAATTTGAAGTTCAGAAAATTAAATGAAGTTTGGTTCTACCAAGTTTGGTTTTCAAAGTAGAATATGTCTTCTACTAGATGCTCTAACATCTATCCGTAGTAGAACATAAATTCTACCATCTGTTCAGTCATCTACCGTCGTAGAATTTACCTTCTGCTAAATATCATACGTTCTACGAGTTGGTAGAATGGTTCGTCAATTGTTCTACGTGTTACACGGTTTTCTACCACCGGTAGAATCTATATTATACCATAGACATTGTTTCCTACCAATCGTAGAATCTGTATTCTACCGTAAACACTCTCTTCTACATTTTTTAGATTGCATGTTCTGCCGAAAATACTGTCTTCTACTACTCGTAGATTATGTCTTCAACTCAAAATAAGGTCTTCTACCGTAAGTAGAAACACCATTCTTCCGTTGACACTTATTTCTACGGAAGGTAGAATTCATCTTCTACGAAAATCTGAGAAAATATAGCAAAAATAGTAACTGAATATTTAAAAATCTTTTGAAAAATATATTTCCTTTTATTTCTTTTCTCAGCCAAAAAAAAAAACCTACACCTCCTCCTTTCATATTCTTCTTCTTCTTTTTTAATTTTTCTTATCTTTTACTCTAGTTTTCTTTTTTAAATTTTTTTCTTTTCTTCAGTTTTTTTTTCTTTGTGTTGACTTTATGTCGACTTTTTTTTTCTTTTTTTTTTTAAAAAAATTATTTATTAATTATTTAATTATTTATTAATTATTTAATTTTCTTAAACATGATTTGAAGGTTAAAAATGGGATTAAATTTTAATAAAATGTATATGGACAACATTTGAAAAAAAAGGGGTATAGGGACAAGAGGTTTCATTTTTTGGTGTGTTTTGCCAAATTTCCCAAATTAAAACATGTTATAAAAAGAATAAGAAAAGCAAAAAACAAAAACATAATCCCGCACTGTACTGCTGTGCGGGTCAGACACTAGTACTATTTTATTTAACGTTGTATATTTATTACTGAAAAATTAACTTTTTAATCATAATTTTACGCAGTCAATTCATTAGCAAGTGATAGTTGATGAATAAAAATGCAAATTACGAAGAATTGGGGAATTGAATGATCATTTTCCCCTCTGTTGTACTTGTACCACTATTAAAACCCCTAAATAACGAAAAGAAACAAAATTTAAATTCAAAGATCATCAACATGATTGTATAATTTGAGCATATATATGGGCCTCAATGGGGTCAATTAGAGACAGGCCCAGAGCATTTCCCGTCCGGCGAGGTGTCACCTTCCTATTGAATTTTGACAGAAACAGTGGAGAAAGGTAGAATTTGTAAAGGAAGTGGAAGAAACTGAAGATCTGCGAGATCACGTCTTTTTTTTTATCTCTTGAGGAATTTCGCAAGCTTCTAAGCTTCAGCAATGGATTCTTCTACAAATTTAAATCCACTTCGCGAAGATATCTCCGAGGAAGATAGAGAACCAATAGAAGCTCCGGCGTCTGTCTTCGCCGCTCGTCCTCGTCGTCCTCCTTCTACGTGAGTCTGTCTCCGGCGCCTTTTCATTCGATACTGATTTCCTCTCGTCGATTTCGTTTCCCGATTCTCCTTCCATCGCATCATTATCGTGAAGTTTTTATCACGATTTTGGTAATTTCGACGTAAAATAGTATTGAACTGTGAAAATTACATCGTGAATTGAAAAGGAAATGTTTATTTTATTTTTGTGTTGTAGGAGTTCGTCGGAGAAGTATTCGCCTGTAGAATGGACAAATTATTTTGACAAAGAAGACGATATATCAATCTCTGGCTCAGATGATGTACTCGTTAATGAATGCTCTTAGTTTCAATAACATTTTAGTTTTCTCTGTTTCTGATGGATCGTTATCATTTTTAGGTATTTCACGTATATATGGCAGGAACAGAAGGACCTGTTGTCTTTTGTCTCCATGGAGGTGGCTACTCTGGGTGAGGAATTTTCTTATTTTGGCTCTCCAGTTTAAACTTCATCGATGGTGGACTCATTCCTTTCAGTGTTTTAAATTGATTAAAGATTGAATCTCTGTCTCTATTGAGTTCGTTTTAATGTTCAAACTAAGAATTGAAATGGATTCACGGTCTGTGGGATTAGAAACTTTCATTTTGTTATGCTCAGGCACACACACACACACACACACACACACACAATGTAAAAGTTTCATCTGTTCTTGGCAGGCTCTCTTTTTCTTTAGTGGCGAGTAAAATCAAGGAGAAAGCACGTGTGGTTGCGATGGATTTGAGAGGACACGGTAAATCGGTTTCAGAGAATGAACTGGACTTATCGCTTGAGGTATAATAACATCCTTTTTTTCTTACATTAGCTGGTCTCTGAGAATTGAGACTGATGTAATGAGATGTACATGCAGACAATGAGCAATGATGTTTTGGCTGTGATTAAGGAAATGTATGGAGACTCACCTCCAGCTATTGTGCTAGTTGGCCACAGGTTTTTTCTTTTTTTCCATTTAATTTGTCATGTTAGCATGTTGTTTTTGAATTCTGAATTGACGTGTAAACGGCACAATATTGTGAGTACATCAATAAGATAATTCTCTATATGCAACACCAATTGATAAAGTTTAGTTCTAGATCTATTCGGTACAAATATCATTTAGTTATGACTTCAATTCTCTAGTTAGAACATTATTGGCTCATGTATTGCAATCCAGTTTTCATTGAATTGGTTTCATGTTATCAACATACAGCATGGGAGGATCGGTCGCTGTGCAAGTCGCTGCAAACAAAACATTGCCTAGCTTGGCTGGGCTTGTCGTTGTGGATGTTGTTGAGGTTTGCTTTCTTAATAGAAAAATCTCATCTGTTTCTTACTTGTTCTGCACTCTCGTGAGATGAACTGACCAACGTACTTTCATTGCAGGGTACTGCTATTGCTTCGCTGATTCACATGCAGAAAATTCTTTCAAACAGAATGCAACATTTTCCCAGCATCGAAAAAGCAGTAAGGAACCATTTTTTAAACACTTGGTTGTGTGTATATACGAACAAGATATCTAGCATATTTGTATGCGCAGTTTATGGCATAAACTAATTGAATTTTATTTCTGATATTTTTTTCTTTGTTGAGTCCTTGTTAATGAAATTTCTGGCCTTTCAGCTTTCAGAAGCCTCTCATCATTTCCTTTCTTGTAGTAAATTTTGTTGGGTCTACCATCTCTGAAGTTATGCATAATCTCTGCAGATTGAATACAGCGTTAGAGGAGGGTCATTAAGGAACATCGATTCTGCTCGTGTCTCCATCCCCACAACTCTCATATATGATGATTCAAAGCAGTGGTGCGTTATCTCTGTTTTTGATATATTCACCATTGTTGAGATATTCACATGTTTTCTTCCCTAATGAGTTGAAATATGAACCTTATTTCCAGCTACGTTTACCGGACACGTCTAGAGGAAACAGAGCAATACTGGAAAGGCTGGTAATGACCCTTACTAAATCACTGAGGACAACACGTAAAATCTGTTAGGACAGATGTATAAGAACTTCGTCCTGTAGCACCCAGAAACCACATGACGGAGTCTTTCACCAAAAAAAAAAATAAAACATTCATTTATACAAACATAAGCTAAGATGGTTGAAGTATAAGAGTTGTTAGTCACTCCTCACTACAGTTGGTGTTGTGAAACTGAGTGGAAAAGTATATTATTCATACCTCTCTTGAATAGTTTGTGATTCGAACAACGTTAGTTACCTTGCAGGTATGACGGTCTTTCAGAGAAGTTCTTGTCGTCTCCTGTTCCCAAACTGTTGCTATTAGCAGGAACTGACAGGTTGGACAGGTAATATATATTCGTGTTCCTCCCTCTCTCGAACTCTGGCTTCTTCACTTATAGTTGATTATGAAATTTATAGTGTAATGTATTAACTATGTTAGTACTTGTATTATAGGACTCTCACAATTGGTCAAATGCAAGGAAAGTTTCAGATGATTGTGGTCAAACACACGGGACATGCCATACAGGTGAAAAATTGCGATTGCCTAATCCTTAAAAGAGTGATTTTTATATCGAGTTGATGATGACCTGAGTGGATTGTAAATGAATGCAGGAAGACGTACCAGAGGAGTTTGCGAATCTAGTTCTGAATTTCGTATCGCGTAACAGAATTGGGCCTCATGGTGTTGAGGTTTGTCTGTGCTTGTTTGAGTACCACTCGCTCTCTATTTGCAATCTTAAGAGTCTGATTATATAACCCTTTTGTGTACAGATACCAGGAATGGGAATGTGGAAATCTTCACAGCCTAAAACTTGAGTCAGCTATCACCGGAGATTGCCATAGAGTTCGTCGTGTGGTTTTCACTTGTTTCGCTTGTCAGCTTTTTGAAATAATTAACAACGCTAGCTCGTTTTTACAAGAAGATAGACGGCAACAAGAGTAAAAAGAGTACAAAGTTACATACAATATGTTTCCATCTTTCATTTAGACTACGAAAATCTTGAACTTTTTTTAGTCTTAGTTAAGTTAGTACATTACATTCAACTTTAACAGGGTTAAAAAAAAAATTGGAAAAGGATCCTCAACTCTCGATTAAGATGTTAGGTACTCAAATAATGAAATTTAGGTACAAAGTACAATCTGGACACGTTCACAACTAATCTTTTTTATGGAAGTGCGAATCTGCTTTGTGAACAAAACGAGGCGAAGTAGAATAAAATCTCATGAATTTCGTGGTGGAGAGTTGAAAGTTGGTTCTACACATCAAAAACGAATATTCGACTTTATAAGATGGCAAACTCTCGCCTCATCAACGAAGTAAAAGAAGAAAATAAGACCAAATACAAAACAAAGTTCATGACCACAATATTTTTGGGTCTGATTTATTTGATCTGTTTATAAAAAAATTGGACGGGAATAGAGGCTGCTTAAATCCGAGCTGGCCTGTGTCTGTCTATGCAGTACTTTCCTTCAAATAAGCAATGAGATCAGCACGATCTTGTGGCTTTTTCAGACCAGGAAACACCATCTTCGTCCCAGGAATGTACTGTAATTAGCACAGAAAATCAACACTAATCAGCATCGTATTACGTATTACGATCAAAACGATAGCTAATCTCTTTAAATCAGCTCAAAAAGAGATGCAACCACCCCACAAAATTAAGAGAGGACTCGGTGGTATTAACCCAGCAACAATTTGTTGACTAAGAAGAATGTTGGCTTATATCTTGATATTCTTGAACAAGCAATAGAAAAACATGGAACACACTGCGAAGCTGTTTGCACACAGTTTACGGTGTATATACTCAAGATTCCAATGAGAAAGAATGTAAATGATGAAGTCAAATTTCATAACGATGGAGATGTAACACAAAACAGTAAAGAAAAAGCAAATTGGTAGCTAGAAAATAAGAACATCCAACAGAGCAATACTATAGATGGTATCAGATTCCTAATTGTTGTTTTCAACAGATCATCTCTAAAATTCAACAGCAAAATAATGCACAAAGGAGCTTGTGAACAAATCAGTCAATCAGAAGATCCTCATATCCACCAAAATAATGCACAAAGGAGAAAGAAAAACTACCTTCTTTGGGTTCAGCAAGTAATCGTAGAGAGTCTTCTCCTCCCAATTCACGGCCATGCTTTTGTTAGCAGCTGAGTAAGAATATCCTGGAGTCGTTCCAGATTGCCTTCCAAACAAACCGTTCAAATTCGGTCCTGTATCATAAGAAACCCCCAATTCAATCACAAACGGATCCGAAACAAAAACACACGACCACGCAACGCAATAGGAGATCAAAACCCCAATCGATTCGGCGATGATATATATATAACAAACGTCATATTACAGATGCGATAGATCCAGACGAGAACAAACGTAAATTATGAAATTAAATCAAACCACGACGAACGGATGGTACATAAACCTTAGATCTAAAACAAAATCCGATCTCAAGGAATCATCAGAAGGAGAAAGAGAGAACGGACCTTGTTTGTGACCGGCACCTTTTTCGACGGTGTGGCACTGCGCGCACTTGATTCTGAAGATCTTCTCACCAGCCTTAGGGTTTCCGGGAGGTGCTTCATCGAACGACGCCATTTGATCGAGAATGAAATCGGAACGAACGGTGCCTCTTTGACGGTTTCTCTCTTAGAGCGAGAACTTTTGCTTTTTTGAAATGACTCTTTCCAATGTGAAAAGGGAAATAAAAAGAAGGTTCGAGGAAGAAGAAGAAGAAAGAGGAGGTGGCGGCGTGAGCGAGCCACAGGCCATACGTTTTTTTCTGAGTCCACGTGGCTTTGTTGTAGTGGTTGATTTTAAGTCGGTTGACTAATTTATTCCTTTTTGAATAATTCGCTGGGTTTTGTTGTTGGACTCAGAAAGTGTTAAGAAGAGGCCCAAACATCAAATAAGTCATGGCCACCTGATCTAATTGGTTGTCAATTATTGGGTGAACAATTTGCTAAATGCACATGTGCATAACGATCAACAACATATCTGAATTTTGGTTATTAAGGATATTTCGATATTTTCCGAACCAAAATTGAACCCGATCAAATAGATCAAGTAATTTTATACAAAGGCGAAGGCGAAGGCGAAGGCTGGAGGTTTAAACATTAAACAAGGTGAATTATAAATCTAAGTTTTTTTGCCACTGAACATGATAGCATAAACGGATTCTTCAGATTTTGTTTACATCAAGTATATTTACCTCAAGGCGAAGCCTAAAAGTTTCAAGCAATGTAAAGAGCCATTTTCGAGCTTTATTTCGTGCGCAGAGTGAAAATTCACTACCATATTCATGCTGCTCTTATTATGCTATACTCTTATTTCAGTGAAGGAGACGAACAGTTTGCCAAAGATTTCATTTGCAAGTTTTTAACAAAATGCAACATAATCATATCTTACCGATAACACTAGAGCAGTGTAGACTGCTAAAGAATGTCCGCCATGAGAAGAAGCTCTACTGATCTTGCTGGAATCTTTTTGCTTATATGTCATAATGTGTCCACAACATCTGTTGCGAGGGCATGAAGTTGTTCATTACAAGGGTTGTCGATCGTATCGTTTAGTCCCGAGATAGATGTTTTCTAATTCACAACACTATTCACAACACTAGTAGAATTGTTGAGAATTTGGGTCCCGTTGAGTTCTTTTTATGATTTTGTTCTCGTCAATTATGTATGAATTCCATATATGCTTGTGATTTGGTGGTGCCTTGTTGCCAAGCTATACGATTGTTTTGGTATCAAGAAACCAATAGACAACAATTCAAATGATCATGTAAAACACAGAAATGCAAAAAGGATAAATACATACTTTGATTACAAATCTTCCAAAATTCGGTTTCTTGACTTGTTGGAAAAGAACCCGAACAAAAAATTGTTGGAAATGAGTGAATCACTTCAAATTAAGATTATTAGTACCTACCTTTAGATGAATATATAGTTCTATGCTTACAGGAATTTATAGGTAAAAGGAACGCACAAAAAGCGTCTCTTTGATCCAGTGATTGATTAAATGTTTGATCAAACCCCATACATTTCGCAAAAAAAATAATTAACATTAGTTAACCACCACTGGACGGACTAAAGAGGCACCCAGCTAT
>JAIUCV010002680.1:0-42974 GCA_026724425.1 Erythrophleum ivorense | reverse complement strand
GGTCCACGGGGCAAAGATGAACTTTTGAACCCCGACGTAATGCAATAAAATGCCATGATTTTACTCTTTTTCTTTGGAAATACATGGAATCAAGCTTAAGTGAAGGTTAAATGAGGCTAATACATTATGGTGTTACATTGAAGGTACTTATAAGGAAATAGATATGTCAACCACAAACATAGTTTATGAAGAAGAATATGATGATGGTGATGGTGATGATGATGAAAATAAAGATGATGATGCATAAATTAGGGTTGAGTTTGATTTAATTTTGAATTTGATTTTGTTTTGATTAAGTTTAAATTGATTTTGTTTACCTTTTTTATTTAATTTTTTGTTAACTTATACTAACTTAAGGTTTGCTATTGTATATGTAGATGTTAGGTCATAGCTCTAAGCGAGTTTGTGCCCAATGAAGTACCTCTACACCACCACATCTGCACCTTCAACCACCTCTTTATCCTCTAACTTCAGCACTTGCATAAGCTCTTATAAGGATAGGCACATCCACTAAACCTGCATAAGCTCCAATCACCTGTATCATCTCTTTTAGTACCTTCTTTTGGTTTGCAATACTCACATCCAAATCCTTAGGGTCCTTCTACTAGTTCTACACCAATGCCACCTATCCAACCTTTTAGTTATGACCCCACAGATGGTCGAATATAGTTGTATCCTAACAAGCATATGTAAATCATAAAGTTTATATTATTTTATTTGTTTTTTAGTTAATAACTTAGTGTCATTATAACATTTACAATCTTGATGTTAATTGATTCAGTTTAATTTTATCATCATTATTGTTCATGATATTCTCCTTATAATTCAAGCAAAATTTAAACATCCATGTCTGATAAACACATATTTCTATCTATTTTATTCTCCTAAATTTAGGCATTTTAATAATGAAATATGGCTTTAAGACTTTAATTAGATAAGATTTTGTTTTAGTAGCCATTTCTATATTTTAGGAATTAATTTGCAAAATTATGGAATTTTAATGCATAAATCTTTTTAAATGAATTTTGTGAATAATTCTATTTCATTCTTTCCATTCTTTTTGTGCAGATTTTCAATGGAAATTGAAGCTTGAATGGAAATTGAATTGAAGGAGAAATGAAGGCTTCATGTGTACAATTTGATGAGGAAAATTTACAAGAGAAGCTACACGTGCAAAAAAACAAACAACTAGCCACTGCCAACACACACTTGAGCAAATGGATAAAGAAGGAACGTTAAGAACAAACAGAAAACACATTAGAAGTGAAGAAACATGTGGAATGGGAGCTGAACAAAGCAAACAAATGAAGCTGAACCTCGTTGAAGGAGTGAAGCAATACGTAGAAGAAGCTCGAGCTTGTGTGGAAAGGAAAGAAGAAGCATCGAGTGAAGGAAGCAACTTAGCTGAAACAAGAAGCCATGGCCACGTGAAGAATGAAGAGAAGAATTCATGTGTTGGGCTGGAATGAATCTGCATGAAAGGAAAATAGAGTACAAGCCACGGGTTAGTGAAGGAAAATGAGGCAGCTCGTGTGAAGAATGAAGAAAGAAGCTAGAGCTTAGGTGCTTGAGGCAACGTCGAAAAACATATACAAAGAGCCACGAGTTGAGAGCATGGAGGAGCAAAATAGAACAAGTTGACGTGGGGGAGAGCCACATACTAAAGAGATTACAGCCACGGTTTGGAGGACTGAGCAGTAGCAAGAAACACAGCTCTCATAAACGATGGACCACTCATGCATGGGGAGAACAAACACCACCAATTTTGAGCAGCGATGGGAGAAGAAGTTTCGCGTTGAACGCACAAGGCCAGCAGCTCATGTAATAACGCACAAGCCACCTACTCATACAATAGCAAACTCAAGCTTTGTGTGGAAAGAAGTAAAGAAAAGCAACACGAGTAAAAGAAAAGAAGGAGCAGCTGGACACATGCAGAAATACAAGAGAAGAAGACTCGAGTTTCTGGTTGAGGAGGAAGAATGAGCTGAAGTCTAGATAGCAGCTCGCTTGAATGAAGTTACGTGAGAAACACGAGCTGCAAATGAAGAAGCAGGAGCTAAGTAAAGGAAAGAATAACATGAGCTGCAGCAGCAACATGAATAAGGCGAGCTAAATCGCATGGGAAGCTTGGACTGAATAGATGAAGAAGCTACGGGCAATAAAGGAAGAGAAAGCTTGAGCTGCATGGATGAGCTTCAGGTTAGCGTGGATAACGTGAAGAAGTTGCAGAAATAGTAGAGGCAACACAAACAAAAGAAGCTACAAGGCAAGTAAAAAATTATGTGAAGAATATGAATAAAGAATGCACTGGAGCTCAGGGCTGGACGTGGGAAGCTTGCATGAATTAGAATATTATAAAAGGAAATACAATGGGGCCCACCTCATATACACATGAAGAAGCTATAGTTGAGCATGTGATTTAATTAAAATAATACAATAGGAAAAAGGCGTGAAACGCATGTGAACTCGAGCAGAAGGAATCACATAATTCACTCATTCGCACAATTCACCCATCTCACGCCCTTCATTCTAACACTTCGTCCACGCCCCTTCGTCTAGAGACCATATTCTCCACGCCATTTTTCCATCTCCACTCCATTCCTTCCATTCAAATGAAGCTCTAATCTCCATTTGTGACTAGCTAGGAGGAAGGTACTTGAGTTGAAGCTTAAATCCATGGATGAACTCAAAATTTGGCTAAGATTTCTTAATTTTTTACACTTTTTCTTTTTCTTGTACAAACTTGGTTAAGTTGTATTTGATTAGGAATTTGTGTAATTGTAATTAGTGGCTGGTTAGACACTAATTAGGAAGTCTTTTTATTAATTAATTAATTGGATTAAACACTAAATTTTACATTTTCCTACCATTTTACAAGTGTGCAATCAAGGTGTTTGATGAAATACTTGTGAGAATTGGTGTACCTAATTGTCTATTTGATGATTCCTTGGTGTTTAGTTGATTAATTAAACATTTTTGGATGATGATTCAGAAGCTAATTAATCAGTTAATCAATCAAATTAGGTATTCATTGATTCTAATGACAAGAGTTAGCGATTTAATGCGGGATTGAAGTTTCAATTCAACATTAGATTGTTAATTTCTTGATTCTTGCGTGGTAACTCAAGATACAATTGTCGTGAACATAATTAGGGACTCTTAGGCCATAATTAATCACAAATGGATTAGGATAAGGATAGTGGATACCAATGGACGATTCCAAAACTAGTCACAAGATCATCCTTCACTCACAATTCATCTAATTAGGTAGAATTTAGGAATTTTATTTTAATTTTATTTTAGATAGTTAATTAGATCAAAACTCCCTTTAGTTTAGAAATTTTTAGAGTCTTTTAACATTTGGAAAACTCAATTAAGCATTGAGCTCCAATTCCAAGAGAGATGACCTAGGTTGTGCCACTAGCTACATATTTAGTTCAACCTAGTTTTATTTTAAGGGTTGCGTGATGAGCCACTCAATGTCATAGTTAGAAAGTAACACCTCCCAAGATAAGGTAATTGTGGAATGATGAATGTGCATTATATATCTTATCCTATTAAATATGTATCATATGTTTATTTTTTTCTCATTATGTCTTAGTTTTGATTTTTCTGTTATTTATGCAAAAAAAGTATAAATGGTTGTCACAATATGACCAAATAATTAGACTCAATTGGAATAAAAAAGTGTTGGGATATCTTGTGAAATGCAATGCATAGAGTCTGGCTAGACTTGAAAAATGGGATCATGCCTAATTGGATCCCAAACGACTTAATGATCCAATTAAAGTGCTATTGGGAGTCAGATGAATATGAAGCTGTGTGCCAAATAGCTAAAAATAACTAGGCATCTACCACAGGAGCCATGTAACATAAAAGGCAAAGCATTCCCTCAAATAAGCATAAGAGGAAGCTAGTAAGCATTTAAATTCAAATGCAATCATTATTTATTTAATGCATGAGACAACTAATATCAATAAATAATTATAGATTTCAGAGCTTGGAAGGCCACCTATAATTTTTGAATTGTTCAAGTAGACGCATTATGACGAGTCAACTGGTTAATTTATGGACCATAGGGTAGTTGAAGTTTATGTATGTATATGTTTATCTTTTTCTTTCTCACTAGGATTATGCTAATAGCTAGAGGCTTGACTAGCTATAGTGTAAGTCTTGATTTTTTGTTTTGACTGTTACTAGACTTGTGTTGATGGCTGGAGGTTTGAATAGCTATAGTGTGAGCCTTGATTTTTGTTTTCATTGTCATTGGACTTATGTTGATGGCTAAAGGCTTGATTAACTGTAGTGTGAGTTTTGATTTGGAAAGCTGACTAACTATATTGTGAGCTTTGATTTTTGGTTTGATTGTTGTCACACCTACACTTTGCATATGCTATAACTTACCATATGGAAGGATCTTGTACTACTAACAGAAGACCCTGTTGACAAGGTCTTAAGTTTTACAAGGCAAAATCCAAGATCCTATCAACAAGGTCTTTAATTCTATAGTGTAGGGTCTAAAATCCTGTCAACAAGATCTTAGACCTAGGAGGATAATTGTCATACCTAGACAACCTTCATCATTTTTACAAGAAAACCATAAGTTGATAATGTTAATATGCTAGAACTACTTCCATGGTTAGGATAATCAATTTCATGCAAATGCAAATATAAGAGTTTACTTGTACAGGGAGTTCAGTAGCCCTAATAAACATCATAGTTAACTTACGAGAAATTTCTCATGTGTAATATTTATACATAACCAACAAGGAGGTAGTAAACAACATTAAGTATTCACTACAATCAAGCTTTTAGCATTTAACATTATTCATGGGAGTTACAACAACTATAGCTACTATAGTCTGCAGATTGGTTCAGTTATCCTCTGTAGAGTGGGCTCCGTCTGTAGTATAGGTATTGCCTGAAAAATAGTTAACTTTATAATGAGATATAATCCCAGTAGATAACAATGGGTTCACAGTTTACACATATAAAGAACACTAAATAAGAATACTTCCGTGCACATTCGGTACATAAGCATGCAATCCCAAGATAGCAGTGTACATTCGTTCGTTAGGCTATTATACTTCAATCATTGGGCAATAACAGTGATCTAATGCTCAAGAGAGTCACATTAATGGGTATATGCAGCCATGCACAGCTTACACAATTTAGAAAAATCATTCAGTGCAATTATGTATGTAAACAGATAGAACGCCATGTTATCTACCTGTTTCGTCACTGTCGTTTTGTCACGTTATTCCTCAGTTCTTGTTATCCGAATTGCCTTCCTAAATTCAATCATGAATTGCCTTAATTAAGGATGAGTCATGGTTAATATATACATTGAAATTAAAGTACTAATCACCCGTACAAAATTTCTAAACCCCTTTCGTTGGTTGACGATTGGAATTCCTAACTGTAACCAATCACATCTTTGTTTTCTTTTCCTTCTCATTAATTAGTTACTATCTAAGTTATTCATGTGTGGTCTAGTGCTTCGAATTTAAGTGCTTAACCCTTATTTTCAAGTCGGATTCTCAAATTTTCCATACAAATTCACACTACAACAACAAAAAATGAAAACTACCATAGTCTCAATTTAACTACATTTTCGGACCTGTTTTTGTGAAATTTCTTTCCTCCACTAAATGACCTCCAAAAATCATAAAAATTGACAGAGTGACTCCTTATTATGTTAATTATAAGCCACAGAAACAGTTTTCAAGAATTCCCAAGGATAACCCCTGAACTCCTACTGTTTTAGTCACTACCTCAGTTGAGCTCGCTGTACACTGCCCTTGCTGTTTCTGGCTTTGTGATCCTATCAAATGAACCCAGAAAATTATACGACTTTGTAGACCAAAGTTATACGTCTTAGCTACCTCCCCACCAAGTTTCATGCACTAATTCCTTCATTTACCCATTTAAAAAAATTCTTTATAAAATCAGCCCCAAGCTGTCCCGTACAGAAGCTAAATTGAATGAGTTGGTTGTTTCTTTGATCTACCTTGTTCTAAAAATTATGTAATTTTCCAGATTTCAAGTATAAGGAATGGACAACCTGTTATACACATTTTGGCTTCAAAATCCTTTTCTAACTAATTCTACAAAAGGTAAAATGTTTCAGTCCAGAACAAGGAAGCAACTTAAAACTTACCCTTTATGGAGTCCTTGTACTTTGGTTTATCTTCTCCTCTCTCCTCTTCTATGGCTGTCCGAGTTTTCTCCCTTCTTACCACTACTTCCCTCAGCCTAAAATGAATTAAGGTGAATGGTAACTAATGCAACGGACAGCTCTTTCTTTTTCACCACTATTAGGTGGCATGAAGGCAAATCAAAATTCCTTGATTCGGTGCATTTGCTAGGTGGCAGCAGATATGTGTCTTATTCTCATTTAAACTATATATTAAAGGCAATATTTAACTCTTGCTATCAAACCAAATATGGGCATTAGCAAATTACAATTGAATATGTATATATGAAGGTGGGTGGTGCAAGCATGAGGTGTCCTCATTCTAACTTACTTAAGCTACTCATTTACATGGTGGTGCAAGCATGAGGTGTCCTCATTCTAAATTACTTAAGCCATTCATTTACATTCAACTTTCATTCCTAGCTTCTCCATGGCTTAATGCACTACCTAATGTAATCAAATATCATCTACCACATATACTCACACGCCTTACACATGGAAGCACTAGGTGGCATTGGCAGTAATTTCCCACATCCAAGGAAGAAGCAAGCCGTGGTCAATTAATATATAGATATATATATCACTTCCATCTAATATACGAATTTTGTATGGTGCTTAATCCCCATGGCAATGCAGATTATGAGTAAGATTGGAGTATAATTTATGGACACACATATATATAGTGTAAGCATGAGGTGTAGGGGTTTTTATTCTTAATTATTCTCTCCCACTTACTTCTCCACCGAGTAGGATAGGTGTCTCCATTTTAGATCATATAAGCTATTCCTTTACATGCAATTTCCATACTAATTCCCACGACCAAAGATGACACAATGCCACACATATATATATGCTATGGTGTAAACATAATAGTTAGGTGCATGGGGTTTATTTATTTAGGAATTTCATGGGTTCTCCCTTAGGTGTCTCTACTCTAGGTTATATAACACATAAGTCTATGCAATCTATGCCAATTCCCACAACTAAACATAATTCCAAGTAACCAAGTGAATGCTTATACTCTTGTGTGGTGATGGTGTCAAATGGGTGTTAATTAAAATAATTAAAATCCCTTCCTTCCATGCTATTTAACTGAGTTAATTAACGTGGGTTACATTAACAATTACGAAAAGTTTGAAATGTGACAATTGTCACTAGACTTATGCTGACGACCAAAAGCCTGATTGGTTATAGTGTGAGTCTTAATTTTTTTGTTTTGATTGTTACTAGACTTGTATTGATGGCTAGAGGCCTAACTAGTTATAGTGTGAGTCTTTACTTTTTGTTTTGATTATCACTAGACTTGTGTTTATAACCAGAGGCCTAACAGACAATATGTGAGTCTTGATTTTTTATTTTGAGTGTCATTGGAATTATGCTGGCGACTAGAGGCCTGACTAGCAGTAGTGTGAGTCTTAATTTTTTGTTTTGATTGTCATTAAATTTGTGCTGATGGCCAAATGCCTAACTAGTTATAGTGTGAGTTTTGATTTTTTGTTTTAATTATCAACAAAATTATACTGCTAGTTGGAACTACATATAGTGTAAGTCTTGATTATTTGTTCTGATTGTCACTGGAATTGTGTGATCATTTATCAACTATTTTTACTCATTCAATTGCTCCGTGGCTATCAACATTACATATTTTTTCCATACACCTAATCATGTAGTTTTAATATTTAATTGTTTTCATTGCAATGGTTGAATATATTTGTAATTTCAACATATTTATTCTTTATCATATGACCTCACTTCATGTTTTTTGTTTTAGGTGAAAGATCACACTTCACATTGATACTACATGACCAAAAAAATATGCTTCAACATATGCATAGTTTTTGGTTTTGGATGCATTGTCATTGTTTTCTTTATTATAAAATTATCTTTTTTTTGTTTGCTTTAATAGGTTAATTACTTGAGGCTTAAGAATGCCAGAGCTTCTACTCAGGACTTAACAAGCATAGTGTCAAATAATGTAAAAGATGATTAAGTCGCCTCATGGTTAGAGGCTATAAGTGGTAAGAATAAGAGGGGTCATATCTTTAGGGTAGGATCTAAGGCTTACAATATTGATGCTATCTATTCTTGTGGGACCTCTTCTTCTATTCATAACTCAAGACTGCAGTTAGAATTTAAAGGGGAATTACATAGGAGGATTGCCACAGGACAGCACCTTTGAGACAGAAGAACTAAAAGCTTAGAAGAGCATAATCAACGTATAACAAAGCAGTATTAACAAATATTGTCTCTACTAGACTAATATAAGCAAAAACTCAATAGGTTGTAAGAACTTAAATTGCGGTTATCTTGTGTCCTATTGGATCCTATATCAGAAGACTCAGTACTTGAGAAGATAGGCCCTGATGATTGTCCTATTTCGTAAAGATGATTTTATTCCTCTTCCCTCATTTTAAGTTATTGTTTTTAGTTGAGAATTATTATGATTTGTTTTAGAATTGTTATCATTTAATTGAGAATCATTTTAATCTAGTTGTTACTTTTTGATCAAATATTGTTATCTTATTGTACTTTACTAGACAGGGAGAAAATTTAAACCTTGATTTGATTATTCAATAATAACATTATTCTCAACTGGCCTTCTTTTCTTGTACTTTTATGTTTTTTATTGGACAGGTAGCAAACTAACGTTATGTTGAGGCTAAAATTAAAAGAAAAAAGAAAATTATTCAGTTGGTGATGGAATTTCCATAGCTAATCCATTATAAATTAGTGATAGAATATTCTATCATTGATTAATAATAGAAAAATTTGTCACTAACCCAATGAAAAAAATTTCCTTTGCTATTCTAACGACATAATATTCCATCTCTAATTTGTCATTGATCAGCCACGAAATATTTTGTCGCTAATATGTTGCTAATTTGGGATATGTTATCCTCACAATTAGTGACAAATTTTTTTAGTCATAGAGATGGAATTTTTATTTCCATTGCTAATTTTTGTTTTTCTTGTAATGATTATTATATAATGGATTTCCTAGTTAGGGAGATGTGGTCAACGATACATCTCTTTATAAGACATGTGTTCAAGATAGTAAGGAAGAAATAGCTATACCTTTAATTTATTGATCCAAGTGGGAATCTTATACAAAATGAGAATGCTAAACAAATTACCCCACTACATAAGAGTAACTAAAAGATTATGTCTAAATGTTGATTTGAGAATGAAAAGGCTACATGGCTAAAATGATTAACAAAATACTTAAGTATTATTGATGAGCATTAAGTCCAATATTGATAAATAGTGATATATAGATGAGAAGCCATAGCCTACACTGAGGACCTTTAGTATTATAACAAGAGTAAACATATAGACACAAGAATGAGCGAAATGTAATAGCATAAAGGAGTATTACTTCACAATATGTCTACACATGCAATATTAATTGATCTCCTATTAGTTGATCCTTTGACAAAACCTATACCAAGAGATGCATACGAGGAAGATATAAAGTCACTTAGTCTGCATAGAATATAGAGTATCATGGTTTATGCACAACTTAATTGTTGTTTAAATAGATGTATTATGCCATAATCATCGATAACACATACACAATGATAGTGTGTCATACAAGTTGATGAGATTGGTTTTCTCACATGAGCAACCACTTTTGGCACCCGTGAGAAGTGTGTAAAGATAAAACATTTGTGTTCACTATGTGAGGCAGTAGAAGTGCCAATATGAAAAAATGAGGAATAGAAAAAATATAAATGTCATCTTAACAAAAGAGAAAAAGAAGTTTGGAATGAGAGCCAAACATCTAAATATACAAATCAAATTGTGCATTCCCACCATATATAATACCTATAGCCATATGCCAATTCCTTTTTAGGTGCCAAGGCAAGCAGAATTATAGAATTCAATTTAGGTATTATATGTGTCTAGACTAAGATATGTACAATGTTGATAAATAAATCAAATTGAAATATTCTCTTATAAAAAAAGGAAATACCATAGCATGCATTTTGTCACATCATAAATTTATTAGGCTCCATATTCCTATATTCAAGGTGACTTTCATGTGCAAACAAAGAAAAACAAAAAAAAAAGGGAATAAAATAATGTAATTTCCTTATGTTACATCAGGGTTTAAAATTTAAATTTCGATCCATGGACCCTTTGAGCTCATCGATACCTTTTCTTACTCCTACTCTGTCTATAAAAATCATAAATGGCTCAAAACATCCCACAAACCATGGATTTGGAGCCAAAAACCAGAATTTTCACTTTTTAGCATCGGGTCAGAATTTTAGTTTACTAATATCAACTTTGGAAAATCATAAATAATTTTAGAAAAATTGAAATCAAGCAACCCATAGCTTTCTGGAAATATTTGGATATTAAATTTACACTAAAAATAATTTCAAGCCATAAGCACATCATTTGGACCATGTTTGACAGTAGAAAACTGACATAGGTTAGATTGCCTAACATTCTGATACAGCTTGCTATTATAAATTTCAAAAATTTATAACTAATTCCATAAAAATCCAATTTAGGCAAACTATACTAATTTGGAAAGCTACAAATATTAACTAGAGGGTAAGTCCTGACCAGTTCAAAAGCCTTAGACCTTGAAAACTATTGAAACAATAGCCAAGGTCTGCTGGCGTCCTGATACTAATATGAAATTTAAAAAATTTAGGTATCCCTCTACAGACCTTTAATTGAGGTGCTTCCAGTTGGTATAGGTCACTGTGAATGTCTAGTTTTTCTTGTAAAATTTCATAGCCATTGGAAATCATTTGACCTATAAATGACAGAGGCAAAGTTTCGGACCATATGAACAGTGCCATTATCAAGTTCTAAAATTTGAGCCAAATTTGGAAATTCACCAAAAAAATTGTAGAACTTCAAATAACATGAATTTTAGCTTCCTAAAAAGCTCTAGACAAGACCTATAAGCATCCCAAATTTTAGACCAAGAAGAGTTCATTTGGACAGATTTTGCTATAGCTCACAATTATAGTCACTTTAGTGTCATCGAGGGTTCAATTTGGTCCAAATGGTCTTCTATTTCTTTTACCATAGTTTGGGCAAGTTTAAAAGCACAAATACATAATATATGAACTACCCAAGTGGTCCAAATCATCATGCATTTCAATTTGGCTATTCCACATGCAAGGATACATAAGCACATATGAGCTCTTAAGTGCCCAAATCATATTCTACCATTACTTTGTCATCAAATTTGGTTCATACATCATCCATACATGCTTTTGTATTTGCTCAAATGTTTACAACTCAAAAATAATATGTACATAAACACTTTGACACTCTTATACATCAAATGTCTTACATCATCATACAAAGTGTCAAAAAGGACCATTTAAGCTTCATGAGTTCCATTCCTTGGCTCTTGAGTTCCACCTAGGCCACATGGAATAGGAGAGGGTAGGGGTGACATTCATAAAATCTCAATAGCTTATACACCCATTTAAGTACAAATTCAAGGTATTTAATATGTCAAGGGTACAAGTATGCAAACTAACATAACCATGAAGCATTCAAATCCACATTTCCATGCCACAACGTCACATCAAAATAAGAATGAGCTCTAAGGACTTTTGGTTTAGACTCACCTCATTTTTAGGACTTTTGGATTTGTCTCACTTTGGCCTAAGGACTTTTAACTTGGCGTCACCCATCCATGAGACTTTTGGCCTTGTCTCACCTATGGCTAGAGTCTTTTGGCATCTCCTCACCCATATTAAGGGATTTTTGGTATCACCTCACCCTTATGAGCATTTTTTTACAACCAAATAGCATTCAATAAAGCATATTAGTACCCATGCAATCACACAATATCAAGTGGCATGGTTCAAGATACAAATGCACACACAAGTACACAATGACACATATACAACCAAGAATGCAAACAAAAATAAGCGGAGAGCTACCTTGATGTTTATTCAAGCTTTAGTTTGGATTATTCCTCTCCTTCTCGGCCTCATAAGAATAATGAGATGGGATTTGATTTCCTTGACCTAGACACTATAAACAACATTCAATTATACCAAGGGTTTCTCCCACCTTCTAACATCATATGAAGTCTTAAACCAAGCCTAGAATAAATTAAAACATTCCCTAGCCTATTCTTTTAAGCTTGGCCGAGACACACACATAAGGAAGAGCTCATGGAGTTTTTGATTTTTTCCTTCATAGGAAGGATGCTTGGAAGGCTTCCTACAGGTCTTAGGAGATCAAATAAACATTCACACATGCAAGAAAATTCAAGAAGCAAATCAGTTTTTTCATTATATTCAAAATCTTCACATTTTTCCAACTTGGATTTCACTTAGTTTTCTTGCAATTTCTTTGGATTTCCCAACTACCTATAGTCTAAAACCTATGATTCTCTCTTGTTCTTAAACAGAAATCCCCCCTCCCATGATGGTTCTATTTTGGATCGTGGCATATAATGGAGGAAAAGAAGAAGAAGCAATAAAAGGAAGATGTTACCTTGGATTCAAGCTTATTTAAAGAATCCTTTGGATTCCCTTAGCCTTTTCATTAGCACGCCATTCTTCCCCCTCTAAATCAAGGTCAAAATATAACCACATCACTTACCAAAACCATGGAATAGAAGTTTGAGAGGAGGAGAACAAAGCTTCAAGAAGAAGAAGCATGAATTCATGAATTTTTCTTACCTTTTTTCCTTAATTTTTCCCTTCTTCTTTGGCTCCTCTTGGTGCGTCCCTCTCCCTAGCTCCCTTCTCTATTTTGAATGATGTAATATGTTGATTGGAAGAGCCTAGAATTTGAATGCCTAATATGAGAAAGAAAGAAGGGATTTGTTCTTTAAAAATGACATTTATGTCTCACATAAGTGGCATTTTTGTTTTAGCTTCATTTTAGCTCCTTTTTTAGAACCATCTTTTTCATCATAAAATTTAGTTTCTAATATTATAAAATTCCTTTGAGATCACTCAATTTGGAGCTAAAACCTTCCTAAACGAACCGATCACAGTTCAAGTCAATCGACGTTCAAAAATGCATATCGGAGGGGTTTTAACTGTCCTAGGGTTTTCCATGGTTTTCAGGGCCTCTGAGAACCCTAGAAAGCTCAAATTTTCTATTTAAAAATCCTTCCTATATGTTTTCCAAAAAGTGCCCATATTTACGAAAATGTCACTAGACTTTCGGCAAATTTTTTGAACTACTCTAGCCCTAATTTCTGAGCAACTCAAGACTCAAATCCTCATTTTCTATTATTTCAAATTTTATCCAAATTTTATTTGGTTTTAAATCACTCATCTCAAAGAACTTGCTTTTTAAATTGACTCATTACAATGTTTTTAGGAAATACTAGACGTTACACATTTCATACTACATGTGTATAATAATCACAATTGGGAAGCAAGTGAATAAATATCTACTTCATTGCTGTGTGAGTCCTAAAAAGGGACAAACCCTTTTGTAGGTTTTCTTATGATTTTAACAATATCATGAGAAGATGAGTTATTGTTTACTACAGTTGCATACATCCTATGGTTATAATAACTTGACCAAAAGGAGTATTGTTTGGAAAGCAATTGGTTTTGATTTAAATGGTATGTAGGCCAAAAAAAGATTACTCAAAATATACATAATTATACTTGTATATGAGATATAGCTATTATGAAGTTATTATAGTAATATCATAAATGTGGATATTATGCATATATAAAAATAATCTATGTAAAATCATATTTAAAAGGGATTAGATATTTCATGGTTATAAAATATGGTGTATATGGATGAATTTAGGGCATCTGAGGCATACAAATAAATGTGTAATATATATCTAAGAGATATGTCTCTTATGCTATTCTTATAATAAGATTTTTAGTATAAGAACTTTCAATGATTATGCTTAACTAGTTGGCATAGCACTTGGTATGAAAGTCTAAGGGGAGAGGAATGTCCTATGTCGTTCATTCCATCATATGTAAGTAAGAGATGTTAGAAAATGGGCCATACATGATGGGCTAACCCATGACCCAACCTAATAACCTAATTTGTTTAAATGAATTAACTAATTAATAATTTTTTATATTTATTAATAACTAAGTAGATTTTTATGAATTTAAATTCAAATGGGTGGTAAAATTTTCTTTTAAAGTTGGGTTTGTTATTAAATATTTTAATTAACTAATGAAAAAAGTTTAAATTACTTTTATGTCCCATTAGACAGAGAATACATAACTTCTCTTCTTTGAGGAAAGAAGAACAAAAAAAAAAGGACAACCATTCCCTCTGTAAAAGTTTCATCGGTCCTTTAACTAAGGTGTTTCTGCTATGAACAAGAGATTAGAGTCCCTTTGATGATTCTGATCTAAACTTGTGAGATAGATCATTTGAGAAGATCCACTCCCGCATGGGCAAGTGCCTTGAAATTTCCTTCAATAAGTTTCCAATTCATTGGCTAGCCCAACTAAGCTTAATTAGTGTAGGTACAAATTTTGAAGCAAAACGGGGTAGAAATGGATATTTGAGTAGTTGAGGGGGACAAATGAATGAATTTTGACTTGAAATTTGGCCACAATAAAGCTAACATATAAGTCTTTAAATTTAAAAATTTTGAGTCCTTTTTTATGCATGGAACTATAATTTCATGTATTTGAAAATACAATCAAAATGGGATAATAGAGTTAGTTTGGTGCATTGTTAACTAGAACTAGTATTGGTCAACTATAAGTTAAATCAGGTAACTTAAAGTTAACTAGAACATTTACAAATTAACAAGAACCTAAAAGCCAATGAATTAAAGTTTACTTGAATTGAGAATCAATTAACTAAAAACTAATTGAACATTGAAAAAAAAAATTCCCTTTTTTGTTTCTAGTTTTTACCATTAATTTGCTTTATATAGATAGGCAATCAACCTTAGTTACTACACTTGCCCCTTGCCATTTGAAAAGAAAAAATTATCTAAGTATATTAATTTTTGGCAAAAAATAAGTATGGCCCCTTAAAAATAACAAAGTTTGCATATAAGTCCCCATAAAATTATGTATCCCCCTTGATGACTCCCTGATTTAGGATGAAAAAAGAAATATATTTGAGATTAAATTAGGGAGGCAAAGTACTTTCTTCTTGATTAATAGGCTTAAAAATGATTCAATCAAACAAAATAAAGAAAGTGTTTTATTGTAATATCTTTATCAGTTTGAGCCTCACTCTTTGATTGATTTCAATTTCAGGAAAAATAAAAGAAGGAAGAAAGAATTGAGAAAAGAGAGGGAAGCTGAGAAGTGAAAAAGTACAAGTGGAACAAGTCCCCTCGCTACAGCTAGTACTTAACTCGCTATGGCAAGGATGCACTTTCGCTATAGCGAGTGAGGTATTTTGCCACAGCGAAGTCGTGAGGCGTACAAATTCCAGGGAGAAGCTCCCCATAGCGTAGCAGTAGCGAGAACAGCAGAAATCTGGGAACTTATGAGCTTTCACTATAGCGAGAAGTACTCCTCGCCATAGCGAGATCAGACCCTGAAATGCACAGTTTAGATTAGCAAGCTAAAATGGACGGGAGGAGGCTAGGGTTTGCATCATTTAGTAGAAGGAGAATGATCTGGCCGACTAGGAGAAGAAGAAAACGCATAAAGGGTGTTGGAGGAGCTTCAATTAGATCGGAAATCCTTCAATTTTATCATTGATCCTTCCGATTAGGTGTTTCTACTCCATCTTCCCTTCTAGTTAATGATAGTTAATATGTTTACTGAATTTGTTTATGGATTTCAAGCCATGAGCAGCTAGATTTTGTAACCCTTAGGGATTTTATGAACCTTTAGTCTATGGAGATTGTTTTTTTTGTTGATTATGCGGATTATTGAGAATTTTAGTGTTTAATCTGAATTATATTTCATTCTATTGGGTGGCCTCCTTTAGTTTGACTGTGGATTGGGTAATTAACCTTTGAAAGAAGGGAATTGCTTATAGACTATTGGTTAAACAACTAAGGATTGGATATAATCTGATTTGCACTTGAGATAGAGATATACACAAGGGCCCTAGGTAGTCGAGATAAGGTCTGCGCTTAATTAAGTATTAACCACTCCTTGAGACATCAAGAGTGAGTGGATATAAGGGTTCAATTGGATCGAAAGGAATTGCACCTAATTAGACCTTGACTCTAAAACTTGCATTAAGTCGTTTAATTAAAAGGGGAATAATCGACATTTGAGATAAAGGGGATTAAAATTCCTAGGGTGTTTTTAATTGCATGCTTTCAAATACAACCATCGTTTATTATTGTCAACTACATTTAAAGTAAATTTCATAAAACCCAATTGCAAATTGATTGTTTAACCAAAATGAACATGAGAACTCTAATGCCTAATAACCAATTGTACTAATTCTCTGAGGGAACGACATTGATTCATCACGTACTACGTCTACGACCCGTACACTTGCGGTGTCATTATTCAGTGAGTATCAAGTTTTTGGCACCATTGCCGGGGAATTAAGGCAATTGGTGAAGAGAATTAGAGGGCTTTGAGTAATTTTAGCTTAAACATTTAGTTTCTTTTATTTACTTCTTTTTGGTTATTTACGCTTTCAGTTGTTAACTATAGTAATTTTATTATTACGTTCTTAATAATTACCTCTTGATTTTCTTGGCTTAGTGAGACTCTTGATCTACACTCCTTTGTTTTCACAGGTACATAGTTTATGCCACCTAAATCCAGATCTAACAGAACACCTAGAAAGACAAGGAGTTTAACAGATATTTTGGCTAAGGGGTCTACACTAATTCAAGCAGAAAGTGAGATAATCGTTCCTATTACAAATATGGCGAACGAAGATAATCAGAATCGCACTATCAAGGATTTTGTGGGAAGAACCATGAGAACCACTCAGCCTAGCATTGTGGTCCCGGATTTTCAAGCTGCTAATTTTAAGCTAAAACCTGTGATGATCTCCATACTGCAGCTCAATGGATAGCTCACTGGTGAGAGGTCTGATGAAGATCCCAACTGCCACATTCTGTCATTTTTAGGAGTGTGTGATTCTTTCAAGCAGAATGAGGTACCAAGGGATGTGCTAAGACTTAGAATATTCCCACTCTCTCTGCAAGAAAAGGTTAAGGAATGGTTGTTGAATCCACCAGAGGGTTTAATCGACACTTGGGACAAGCTAGAGGCAAGGTTCAGAGCTCACTTCATTTCAAATACTAGAATAGCATATGCCCGTCGTAAGCTTATCAACTTTAAGCAAGTTTCATATGAGCATTTATATGCTGCATGACAGAGATACAAACATTTACTCCGCCAGTGCCCGAGTCATGGAATGGATAACTGTGCCATTGTTTAGAATTTCTGCACACGCCTAACTCCACAAACTGACACTATGTTGGATGCTATCTTAAATGGGCGTTGGGATGACATGCCGGTAGATGATGTTATTTTGGCTTTGGACACATTATATGAGAGCTATGTGCAAAGAAGAGGTGATAGAAGGATCACTGCTAATGTTGCTAGCACTCAAGAAGACTCTTCCCTACTACTAGTTACTATTCTCTCCACCCTGAACAAGAGATTTGATATGTTGGAATCTCAAGTGCAATGAAGCCAGCATATGAATGTTTGTTCTATCCAAGTGACTCTAACTACTTGTGAGAATTATGGAGATCTGCACTCAATAGAACATTGCCCCTTTGCATAAACATAATCAGTTAATTATATGGGAAATTTCCCAAAGAATCAGAACCCATACTCAAACACTTACAATCCTGCATGGCGAAACCATCCGAATTTCTCTTGGAAGAATGGTCCATCACTTAATCAACCATCATCTTCTAGAGTAAGGCCAACTCAACCTCTTGGGTTCTCTCAAGTTATAAGGCAGAATGTGCCTGTTCAAGAGCCCAAAACGAATCTAGAAGATGTACTGGCTAAGTTTATGACCACTCAGATCAAAAATAATGAAGAGCAAGACGATATTAATGCAAGAGTAGATTCCTCCCTTAAGAACATAGAGGTATAGATGGGGCAATTAGCATCTGCTGTGAATGCACTACACCAAAGAGGTTTGCCAAGCGATACAATTCCTAACCTAAGAAGAGATGGTAAGGAAGAATGTAAAGCTATCACTTTGAGAAGTGGTAAAGAACTCCCTGAAGTACAAGTTCAAGTAAAGGAACCAACTAAGATGAATTCTAAGGGTCCATCAGGCACTATTCAGATAGAAGGTGAAGAACTTCAACAGAAGAAAGAGAAAAAGGCTGCCAGTTTGAGTAACAAAGAAGAGGACAAGGAAGGAGAGTCTAAAGTGAAAAATTCTGAAGAAAAGACAGTGGTACATCCTAAAGTGGTGCCATTGCCCTCATTTCCACAGAGATTGCAAAAGAAAGTCATTGATGATCAGTACAAAAAGTTCTTGAACATGTTTAAGCAACTTCACATCAATATCCCTTTCTCTGAAGCTTTAGAGCAAATGCCTAAATATACTAAGTTCCTTAAGGACATGCTTAGCAAGAAGAAGCGGTTTACTAAATTTGCAACTGTGGCTCTGACAAAGGAGACTACAAATATCCTGAAATCCAACCTACTAACCAAGTGCAAAGACCCTGGTTCCTTTTCAATCCCTTGCATGATTGGGGATAAATTTGAAGGTCGAACACTCTGTGATTTAGGATCTACTATGAACCTCATGCCCTTATCCATTTTTCGAAAGCTATAGATAGGAGAGGCCAACCTAACGATGGTTACTTTGCAGCTGGCCGATAGAAGTCTTTCTTATCCACATGGAATCATTGAGGATGTGCTAGTGAAAGTTAGGCCTTTCATCTATCCCACTGATTTTATTATGCTCGATATTAAAGAGGATAGAGATATCCCATTAATAGTGGGGAGACCGTTTCTAGCTACTAGCAAGGCATTAGTTAATGTGGAAAAAGGAGAGATTATAATGCGATTTGGAGATGAGCGAGTCACTTTTAGTGTGAAGAAAGCTATGAAGCATCTGGGTAATGTTGAAGAATGCTCACGGGTGTCCATTGTTGAAGAAATGATTCAAGAAGAATTGAACTCTTATGCTTTCACTGATCCTCTAGAAGCAGTACTTATTTGTAAGCTAAGTATAGAGGAAGTGATGAGAGTGGAAGTTGAGCACAAGCTAAATTCATTTAGACCTATGGCTAAGCATAATGGACATTTTGAATCACTGGAGCTGGCTTCATGAAAAAACCATGCTCTACCACCTTCCATCGAGTAGCCTCCATTGTTGGAATTGAAACCTCTTCCACCACATCTAAAATATGCTTATTTTGGGGAAGGAGAGACCTTGCCAGTCATAGTCTCATCTGCATTGACATTTTCCCAAGAGAAGCAGCTGTTCAAAGTGTTAAAAGAGCATAAAAGAGCTATTGGTTGGACTATAGCTGATATAAAAGGGATCAGTCCAGCCATCTGTATGCACAAAATTCTTTTAGAAGATGAGCACAAGAAATTAGTGGAAAACCGAAGAAGATTGAATCTGATAATGAAAGAAGTAGTCAAGAAAGAGATTATTAAGTGGCTTGATGTTGGCATTATCTATCCCATCTCAGATAGTGATTGGGTAAGTCCAATGCAATGTGTCCTTAAGAAAGGAGGTATGACAGTAGTGCATAATGAGAAGAATGAAATGATTGCCACAAGAACAGTCACAAGCTGGAGAGTTTGTATGGACTACAGAAAGTTGAATACGGCTACAAGAAAGGATCATTTCCCACTTCCATTCATCGATCAGATGTTAGATCATTTAGCAGGAAAAGAATTCTTTTATTTCCTGAATGGCTATTCTGGATACAATCAAATTGCTATTGCCCCGGAGGATCAAGAAAAGACCACTTTCACATGTCCATATGGAACTTTCGCATTCAGACGCATGCCTTTCAAATTGTGTAATGCTCCTGCCACATTTCAAAGATGTATGATGTCGATTTTCTCTGACATGATTGAGCATATCATGGAAGTCTTTATGGACGATTTCTCAGTATTTGGCATCACGTTTGAAGAGTGTCTAGACAATTTGACACGAGTCTTGCAAAGGTGTGAGGACACCAATTTAGTCCTAAATTGAGAAAAGTGCCACTACGTAGTTTGTGAAGGTATAGTACTTGGGCATAAAGTCTCTAAAAGAGGATTGGAAGTGGATAGGGCTAAGGTTTCAGTAATTGAGCAACTACCACCACCCATTAATATGAAAGCTATTAGAAGCTTCTTGGGGCATGCTGGGTTCTATCGAAGATTTATCAAAGATTTCTCAAAGATAGCGAAGCCTCTTTCTCAATTTCTTAAAAAGGATACCCCTTTCAAGTTAGATGCAAATTGCTTGAAGGCCTTTGAAGAACTTAAGCAGAGACTTATCACCTCACCAATTATAGTAGCCCCTAATTGGTCACTACCCTTTGAGGTTATGTGCGACGCAAGCGATTATGCAATTGGAGCTGTGCTTGGCCAGAGACATGGTCAGATTTTTCATCCTATTTACTATGCAAGCAAAACCTTAGCTGGAGTACAGGTAAATTACTCAACTATTGAAAATGAAATGCTTGCTGTTATCTTTGCTTTTGAGAAATTTAGAGTCTATTTGATGGGCACTAAAGTAATAGTTCATACTGATCATGCCGCTATCAGATATCTTTTGTGTAAGAAAGAATCTAAACCTAGGCTGATTAGATAGGTGTTACTATTGCAAGAATTTGATGTGCAAATTACTGATAGGAAAGGAACTGAAAATCAAGTTGCTAATCATTTATCTAGGCTTATGAATAACTCTGATTGTGTGGATAATCTCTTGATTAATGAGAGTTTTCCTGATGAGTCTATATTTACTGTGAATTATATATCTGTGCCTTGGTATGCTGATTATGCCAACTACCTGGTCAGTGGTATTGTGCCCGATGAATTAAATTTTTATCAAAAGAAAAAGTTTTTGCATGATGTGAAATGGTTTTGTGTGGGATGAACCATTTTTGTATAGGAAATGTGCTGACCAAAATTTGCGAAAATGTGTGCCTCAAACTGAACAAAATGACATTCTTCATGCTTGTCATTCTGCTCCTTATGGTGGTCATTTTAGTAGCCAACGTACTGCTTACAAAGTGTTGCAATCTAGGTTTTATTGGCCTTCACTGTTTAAAAATGCTTATTTATTTGTTAATCAATGTGATGCATGTCAGTGAATAGGTAACATCTCAAGGAGGCATGAAATGCCCCAATCAGGTATTTTTGAGGTAGAATTATTTGATGTGTGGGGCATTGATTTCATGGGGCCTTTTATTTTATCTAGAACTCATCAATACATATTAGTTGTTATTGAATATATGAGTAAGTGGATTGAGGCTATAGCTTACCACTCTAATGATGCCAATACGGTAGTGCAATTTGTGAAAAAGAATATTTTTACTCGATTTGGCACACCTAGGGCAATCATTAATGATGGGGGGACTCATTTTAATAATAGATTGTTTAAGGGTCTGCTTGACAAATATGGAGTCACCCATAGAATGGCATTGGCTTATCACCCTCAAACCAACGGCTTGTGTGAAGTCTCCAACAGAGAAATAAAAAGGATTTTGGAAAAGACTGTAAACCCCACTAGAAAAGATTGGGCAGATAAGCTCGATGATGCTTTATGGGCATACAGGACGGCTTTTAAATCTCCAATAGGTATGTCTCCATATCAATTGATTTTTGGCAAAGCTTGTCATCTGCCCATTGAGCTAGAGCATAAAGCCTTTTGGGCTATTAAGAAACTAAATTATGATATGGCTAAAGTGAGTGAGAAAAGACTAATGCAACTTAATGAGTTGGATGAGTTTAGATTGCAAGCTTTTGAAAATTCTAAAATTTACAAAGAAAGAAGTAAAAGAGTTCATGATAGATACATCTTACCAAGGACATTTGCACCTGGAGACCTTGTGTTACTATATAATTCTCGTTTAAAGTTGTTTCTAGGTAAGTTGCGATCAAGATGGTCTGGTTCGTTCAAGGTAATTGCTGTAACATCTTATGGAGCCATTGAAGTTCAGGATGAGAAATCAAGAGATCAATTTAAAGTAAATGGTCAAAGGCTTAAGCATTATCTGGGTGGCGAAATAGACCGGCAGACTACAGTCCATACCTTGGCTCAACCTCCTTGATTGGCAGACAAAGTTCGGCTAAGGACTATAAACCAAGCGCTCCTTGGGAGGCAACCCAAGTTTTCTTCTTGTTCGTATATTTAAGTTTATCATTCTTGTATTTTTGTTTTGATTTTTTGTGTCCTTTGTGTGTTTTGTAGGTTGGGTGTTGGTACTGGAGTGCTGGATACTGGGAACAATATGATTGGTAGGAAAGACCAACATCCGACATGATTTTCAGAGAGTTTCTAACCTTACTTTGCATTGCGCATCTTTATTCTAGTCATGTTAATCAACTATATTGGTTATGGTTTGAGGAAAATGAGTTGATGTGAAAGATAATATAAATAGGGTCATAGAATACTTATTTGCATATTCAATAGTTCATTCAAAAAAAAAAATCGCTATAACGAGGCTGCTTATTCTACATCAGGCATAGTAACCAGAGAGTCCCTTGCCATGGCTAGGCTATGGCGAGCCCTATGAGCAATACTAAGTGTCATTGCTATAGCGAGCCAACCCTTTCGCCATGGCGAGATCTATGCGTCCAATCTGGTACAAAGTCCAGAGAGTATGCTGCTATAGCCACGCTATAGCGAGTGACATGTGCAAATAATTTTAAGTCTCCTCGCTATTGCGAGATCGTCCACTCGCTATAGCGAAAGCTGCATACTCCTGAACCATGTACAAACACCAGAGAATTCCTTGCTATAGCCCCGCTACAGCGATATTCTTCAGTGCCTAAGTTTTTACAAGTCTTCTCACCATAGCAAAGAGTACCTTTCGCTGTTGCAAAGACAGCAGCCCTACTTTTCATACTTCTTCCAGAGGCATCCTCTCTATTGCCTAGCAATAGCAAGGTCGCTATATCTAAGCTAAAATACTTCATTACGTTACTTAACCAACCCCACGCTCTTTCTCACTATAGCACCTCTGAACTCTCTTCCCTTAGAGGCAATAGGGAGGTCGCTAATATCTAAGCTAAAATACTTCATTACGTAGCTTAACCAACCCCACGCTCTTTCTCGTTATAGCGCCTCTGAACTCTCCTCCCTTAGATCTTGTTCTTCGACCAAATCTCTTATGACCAATGCTCCCATTCCCCTCGCCTCCATTCTCCCTGCATCAGGTAAGTTGATTATTCATTTTATCTCCTGAATCGTTGTGATTTTAGACATTTTTGCGGGCATTAGGGCTGAATGACGCTTCGCATGAATTTGTGTAGTTCAAGGTCAATTATTTGTTGTGAATCCTGCACTGTGTTGGTTGCATGTTTCTGTGCAAGGGGTTTCAATTAATTTGGCATTGTAATGCGTGAAATCATGTTTTCTGAACAACAGTTCGTGCTCGCTATAGCAAGCATCAACTCGCTATAGCGAGTTCGAGCATTTTTTCCAGAAAATGCTTTTCCTTTTCCGGGCGCTCCCTCCTTCGGTTGCTTCCATCTTCCTTTTTCCCTTAGTCCCTTGTAGGCTTTTAAAGGCTCATTTCTTTCTTGCAAGCATAGCACATGTAGTTATTTCATGCTTTCTTTTTTTTCAGCTATGCATGGAACCCCCATTTCCCCTGTTCATCTAGTTAATTTCTCTTACTACTTGCACTGATCTTCCTCCATTTCCTCTTTGATTTTCACAGTGATGGCTCTCAAAAAGCAAACCAAGACTGCTGAAGCTTCCTCATCTAATCAAAAGAAGAAGTCCTATGATAAAGATAGGTTTGCTTCAGCTCGGGCGAAATTCCATTTTGAGAGACTCTTCTTTGACCGGGGTGTGGTTGAAGACAAATATTATGAGCCTCATGTCCTGGATCTCACCTATCTGGACTTCCAGTGGCATGGACTACAAGGGTTCACCAAAAAGCTAGTGCATCGAATTCCGCTCATGATCCAGGAGCTTTATGCAAATTTTGAGGACACTAAGGAGGAAGAGGATGAATATTATTGCTGGGCTGCTTGGGTACGCATCAACAAGAAAGTCTTTCAAGACTTCTATGAGTTATCGGACATCGAGGAATGTGCCTTCCAAACCTACTTGAAAAATTCGCAATCTATTCCATGGGAGGAGGTGGAAACCACCATCGCACTAGAAGGCCGAGCCCGTTTGGTCAACAAAGTGTACCCGATCAATTAGTTGAACAAACCTGCCCGATATTGGCTGTAATTCATAACCAGCAACATTCTGACGAGCTCCTATGGATCTGATATGATCTAAGAACGAGCTACACTGACTTGGTGCTTTATGACAAAGCAGCGGGTGAATATCCCTCGTCTTATGTATCTGAACTTCAAACAAGTGGCGAGGTCTGATAGGGTGTGTTTGGCCTACCCCCACATGCTTATCCCTCGTCTTATGTATCTAAACTTCAAACAAGTGGCGAGGTCTGATAGGGTGAGTTTGGCCTACCCCCACATGCTTATTGAGTTAGTCACTATAAGGGGGAGCCAAGTCTCAAAGAATGATGCGTAATTCAAACCGAATGGGCCATTTAATATGATAGTAAGAAGGATGAGCCAGGGCATCCTCGCAGACACCGGGCATCTAGCTGAGGTTTCTCCACCACCTCCTTCACAGCGCCTAAGCACCCCTGAGTCGATGTAGCAGGACCCGCCACATTCAGCTGAGTTTGAGGGCTAGGTACGAGAGTCCATTGACAGATTAGAAGGACATGTCCTATCAATGAAGGACCAACTACAAATGCTTATGGACTACTTGATGCCTGCTCTTGCCCCTTCACCTCTAACGGGTCCTACACCATCAGTGATTGTTCTTCCCCAGAACCCTACACCGCGTGACCAGCCTGGACCTTTTGATTCACAAAACCCTTCTATCCCTGGACTGCTGTTTCTTTTTATTGTTTTATTTTGCTTTTTGGAATTACTGTATATGGATGACTGTATATCTCTATGCTTTTGATACTTGTGCTGGCTAATTTGTTATTTCTCATGCCAACTCACTATATGCTGCTTAAATTCTGTCTATTTTTGGTCTGTCAGTTGCAAGAGTTGTTTAAGCACACCCCTCTCGTCCTCACAAATTTTTTTCTTATCAGGGGAGTCTCGTCACTTTATTTGCCCTCCACCCCATTTTGCTTCTTTTCTCCTGCTTCTGTTCTTCTCTTTTACACATTGCGAACAATGTTAATTTTAAGTGTGGGGGAAGGTACACTTAGGCTAAGTAGACATGGACACTCAAATTCGGTTAATAAGGAAAAATCTAGCATTAATAAATAGTCCATCATAATGTCTCTAATTTTAACCAGAATTAGCCCTCTTGCTTTAGATGAATACTAATCAATGAATATGGGGGTGAAGCAATCTTGAAATGAACAAAGTAAGTAATGTAGTCGTAGTATGCACCCATAGTAGGACCACTCTTCCACAATATGATTATTGAAGTTATTCAAGTTTTCTTTTTAACTAATTCTCAATTATTTTTTTAGATCCTTCCAATTTACCTGCTTCTAATAGATATCTGACTGTCATTTGAGAGGGATCATTAGTACACTATTCTAAAAAAAAACTCTACTCCAATGGTTGAAATCACTTAGTAACCGGGGGTTTGCACTAAAAAGTGTGAACTTTCATGTCAAACGATGACAGAAACTAAGAGTATGCCAGTGAGCACTCTGAGGACTTCCTTAATCTGAGTAACTGGGTGGCTTCATAACCAATGTCGTCATTCGCATCAAAAGGATTAAGAGAACCGAGGAGAAAAAAAAAAGGGGCAAAAGCCATTCAAAAAAAAATGCTGAATGATCATGTTGAAAACAAATCTCTGGTGAATAATAAAAACCTCTTTTAATGAATGTTGATGATTGAAGTTAGAGTGGATATTTGGATTGGTCTTGAAAATGTAATGAGGATATGTTAAAGGTTACTTAATTGCTTCTTGAAAATCTATTTGTGGAGCACACACACACTTAGAAATTAGGGTGTGGCTATGATTGCATTGTTTTCGAAATTCAATTTGAGTTTTGCTAAACTTCTGTTTCTAACATTAGTTTCATTCTAAGTGTGGGGGGAGCTGAAATTTTGATTGATTGGGTGATGATTGTGGAAAAAAATAAATAAATAATCACATTGTTTGATAGTTTCTAAGAATTGCTTGAGGACAAGCAAGGATTTAAGTGTGAGGGAGTTTGATGACTCCCTAATTTAGGATGAAAAAAGGAATATATTTGAGATTAAATTAGGGAGGAAAAGTACTTTCTTCTTGATTAATAGGGTTAAAAATGATTCAATCAAACAAAATAAAGAAAGTGTTTTATTGTAATATCTCTATCAATTTGAGCCTCACTCTATGATTGATTTCAATTTCAGGAAGAATAAAAGAAGGAAGAAAGAATTGAAAAAAGAAAGGGAAGCTGAGAAGTGAAAAAGTACAAGTGAAACAAGTCCCCTTGCTACAACTAGTACTCAACTCGCTATGGCGAGGATGCACTTTCGTTATAGCGAGTGAGCTACTTCGCCACAGCGAAGTCGCGAGGCATACAAATTCCAGGGAGAAGCTCGCCATAGCGTAGCAATAGAAAGAACAACAGAAATCTGGGAACTTATGAGCTCTCGCTATAGCGAGAAGTACTCCTCGCCATAGCGAGATCGGACCCTGAAATGCACAGTTTAGATTAGCAAGCTAAAATGGATGGGAAGAGGCTAGGGTTTGCATCATTCAGCAAAGGGAGAACGGTCTGGCCGACTAGGAGAAGAAGAAAACGCACAAAGGGTGTTGGAGGAGCTTCAATTTGATCAGAAATCCTTCAATTCTATCATTGATCCTTCCGATTAGGTGTTTCTACTCCATCTTCCCTTCTAATTGATGATAGTTAATATGTTTGCTGAATTTGTTTATGGATTTCAAGCCATGAGCAGCTAGATTTTGTAACCTTTAGGGATTTTATGAACCTTTAGTCTATGGAGATTGTTTCTCTTGTTGATTATACGTATTATTGAGAATTTTAGTGTTTAATTTGAATTATATTTCATTCTATTAGGTGGCCTCCTTTAGTTTGATTGTGGATTGGGTAATTAACCTTTGAAAGAAGGGAATTACTTATAGACTATTGGTTAAACAACTTAAGATTGGATATAATCTGATTTGCACTTGAGATAGAGATATACACAAGGGCCCTAGGTAGTCAAGATAAGGTCTGCGCTTAATTAAGTATTAACCACTCCTTGAGACATCAAGAGTGAGTGGATATAAGGGTTCAATTAGATCGAAAGACAATTGCACCTAATTAGACCTTGACTCTAAAACTTACATTAAGCCGTTTAATTAAAAGGGGAATGATCAACATTTGAGATAAAAGGGATTAAAATTCCTAGGGTGTTTTTAATTGCATACTTTCAAATACAATGATCGTTTATTACTGTCAACTACATTTAAAGTAATTTTCATAAAACCCAATTGCAAATTGATTGTTTAACTAAAATGAACATGAGAACTCTAATGCTTAATCGCCAATTGTACTAATTCTCTGAGGGAACGACCTTGATTCATCACGTACTACGTCTACGACCTGTACACTTGCGATGTCATTATTTAGTAAGTATCAAGTTTTTCTCCCTCCGCTAATTTTTTTCTCCCTCCACCTCTATATGAGAAGTTGTCATACCTTGAAAAAAAATGTGACTAGAAGTTGGAGAAGTAAGCTAGGATAAAAGGAGTTCTATGATACACAAAGGGCTAGTCAAGCTCAAAGAAGTTGTGAAAATGGTGAGAAGGACAAACCTTTAAGAGAAGAGATAAAGAGAGCTCACAAACAAAATGGGTGCAAAAGAAGCTTTTTGATATTTTTTCCTTTGTATGATGTACTAACAGGTTTTGCTTCTAAATCTGATGTACCTGGGCTTTAAATCCTCTTTTTAGTATGTTGGTTCACAAAGCTTATCAATTATGTGGGATAGCTCAGATGGTGACAAGTAAGACTTATAATCAAAGAGTTAGGTTCAAGTTCAACCTATAGCATGTATTTGTTTTCCCCATAGCAAAAAGCAAATACGAAAAGTGGCATTCTCAGGGATCAACTCAAAGACTTTCCTTAATATTTCCTATTATGGTAACTGGTTATGCCATAGCCACAACTACAACTCTACTTGCAATTGCATTTAATAAATTTTAAACTTATCTTTCAACTTTCTTTAATTTAATTAATGTTAAAACTAATTCTTCATTTATCTCATATTTTCCAATTTCTTAGGTTGTCACATGAAGTAAGGGATTTAACCAAAATTCCAATTAATTTCTAATATAAAACAAAATTTTCATTATATTCCCTTTTGAATCCTAGGGATATTACATTTGGGATCTTGTAGAATAGCCTAATGAAGAAAGAGCCATTGGCTTTAAATGTGTCTTTAAGACAAAAAAAGACTCATTAGGAAAACAAATGCTACAAGATAAGACATGTTGCCTAAAGATTTACACAAAAGGAAGGAATAGATTTTAGAGAGATGTTTTCTCCTATTTCTCAAAAAATTCCTTTCATGTCATCATGTTGTTAGTTGCCTATTTTGACATAGAATTATACTAAATGCATGTGAAAACAACTTTCTTCAATGGTGACCTTGAGAAAGAAGTTTACATGAGACAACTTGATTGTAATTATTTAGTAAGTTTTGGTTTTCATTTCTCTAGTTTTGAGTTAATTTTTATTTTAATTAAGTATAAGTTGTATTTTAGTGTTTTTATTTAGATTGTTAGGTTGCTAAATTGTTTAATCTTTGTTCATAGATTGCAAATAGTAATTATATGAGTTTTTATGTTTTTGTAGGGTTATAAATACAAAGAAACAAGTTTAGAAGGTTCATAATGTGCTAATAATGGTTGCTGAAAAGGGGCTAGAAATTGTTGCTGAGAGAAAGAATAGTTCTTAAAAAAAGGCTTAGTGCCACAATGGTAGATTTGAGTGTAGCAACGCCCAAACTTTAGCAACTTATATTTAAAGTCCCAAAATGGCACATCATGTGATACTAGAAGCCAAAGTCATAGTGCCAATTGTGACAACATGAAAAGTCAACATTTTTGCTTCACTTTTTCTTAGGTTTAAATCATATCACTGTATTATGCAAGGGAGTTTGACTTCTTGGCCTTTTTAAGAGCAAAAGGCAAGATTTTGGAGTTTCAAAAGGAAGGAGAAGGCTTAGATTTAGAGGAGATTCATTAATTATAAATTAGCTTTTCTTTTCTTCACTTACTTCTCTTTGTATTTCTTTACCCATTTAGATGATGCTTTGTTTTTCATGTTGTTTATTCTTATAATTATGAGTTAAACTTGTTGATTTAGGATTATGGTGAATCCTAGCATGTGATAGATGGAAATTACTCGCTTTACTTGACTTAATGGTATGATTTTTCTTATTCAATATTTGTTCTTCATACTTTTTAAGTGTGTAAAAATGATTAGATGGTTTGGGTAATCTAAATGAACTTATGAAAGGGAATTTAATACTAAACCATGGATCAGGCAGTATGAGTTCATGAAACTTATGATGTTAAGTAAATTGAATTGCTTGTAGGATAAGAATATACCTATCAGCCTCACATATTCACATTAAGACCTATTCTTAATTATGTCTCTTAATCAATTACATAATGGATTATGAATTGGTATATGGGAAATGCCGATAAGTAATTCAAGAGATGGTTATAGGCAAATTAGAGTCCTAGGCTAGCAAAAATAATTATTAAAGCAAGATAAAGAGAGGTTAATTGGTTTTGCATGAAATGCAAAGGAAAATCATAATCCTAAGTCTTTTACTTTCTAATTTAGTCTAGAATTTTATCTCTCTTTAATTATTTTGTTATTTTATATCTTTAATTTAGTTTTATTTCCAATTTCCTTTATTATTGACTTGATTTAGATTAAAGTGCACAATTTTAGTTCTTAACAATTATCTTAGTAACAAATCCTCATGGGAATAATACTCTACTTTTCATCGTATTACTTATGTGATACATTCACTTGCATGTATGCTTTCATAGCACAACAATGGTATTTGAAAATTCATAATTTTATTTTGCCATTTGCGTTTGTGAAAAACAATATGGATCAATGCATATATCATAAGGTTAGTAAGAGTAAAATAATCTTTCTTATTTTATATGTATGTAGATGATATTTCACTTTCAACTAATGACATGGGTCTATTACATGAGGTGAAATAGCTTTTATCTCACAATTTTGACATGAAAGATATGAGTGAGACATCTTATGTCACTAGTGTAAAGATCCATGATGATAGAACTCAATGTATAGTTTGTCTCAAGAAACCTAATATCAATAAAGTTCTTAAAAGATTTCAAATGAAAGATTAATTTTTACCTTCTATAGCACAAATTATGAAAAATGACACATTCAATTTGAACCAATCACGAACAAATTATCCTAAAAAAGAACAGATAAAAAATATTCTTTATGCTTCAGTAGTTGGAAGTATTATGTATGTTTAGGATTGTATAAGAGTGAACATTGCAATTGCAGTAGGAATGTTGACAAAATATCAAAGTAATATAAGATTGGACTACTAGATGGCTACAAATAAAGCTACGAGGAATCTATAAGGTACTAAAGGTGTCATGCTTGCATATAAGAGAACTAGTAACTTGGAGGTCATTGGATATTCTAACTTGGACTTAGGTGGCTATGTTGACCCTGGAGATATATCTCCATGTTAGTTGATTGGGTCATTTTCATAGAGAAGTGCAAAATAATCATTAATTGCTACCTCTATCATGGAAGCTAAATTTGTATCTTGTTTTGAAGCTCCTTCACAAGGCATTTGGTTGAAGCTAAAATTTCATCAATGGACTTCAAATTATTAACTCAATTTCTAAGCCATTGAAAGTTTATTGTGACAATTCAGCTATTGTGTTTTTGAATAAGAAAAGTAGAAGTCGAAATAAATATATTAACATTAAATATATAGCCATAAAAGAGCACATTAAGTCAAAAGAAGTGCTCATAAAACACATTATAGCACTAAAGAAATGATAGTAGATCCTTTAACAAAAGTCATGTCACCAAGCTTGTTTAAAGATCGGCAACCCATATGGGACTTTGTTCAACATTGTCATTGCTTTCTACCAGACTTGAGGAATGTGTAAAAAATTTATGTGAGTTGTTTTGAGACTTGAGTTTCTTGTTTGTCTTCCATTTGGATTCTATACGGATGACAAATAATATTGTAAGACCTGAATAGGCATTTAAGGCTTATTTATAAAACTACATTAACCTCAATTAAGTTTTGCAAAGGTATTTTGCATGTAATACATACGTTGTTATTCAAAGGACTTACTACCAGTATTTATGTAATTTACCTTTGACTTCATGTTTCAAGGATATAGTTTCATTTGAGGTAAATGATATTCAGACCAGGTGGTAGAATGTTTGGTATATTTTACATTTTGAATTTAAAGTTAATAATGTGGTTTTCATATTTATCTCGTTTATTTCGGCATTATCTCACCTGTCATATATCCATTACCCCTGTAATCCCTATAATTTAGGAACAAGAATTGGCGGTAATCCTTCTCTAATCACTAAGAAGGTAAAACTAGGTAACTGCTTTCTTGACTGGAGAAAGTTATAAATACTTAATTAGAGGGGCTCTGTTAGGCAATTCTCCTCTGTATTCCATCACGTAAACTTGTCATAAGTTGGAAGATCTTCTAATTCTCTCTTACTGCTTTAATTGCTTGTTCAAAGGCTTTGGTTTGCTATAACTCGAGGTCATTCTTCTGCAGTTGTTGTGTTTTATATGTAATAATTAATGGTCTTACAAAGAATCTTCATCCATTTCAATTGATCAATTATCTTTGATACACATGTGAGATATCATAAGAGAAGAAGTATAGACGAAGAATCATAAAGGAAAGCATACTCTGCATTACTTAGCAAATATTACAGTATATTTAGAGCACTTCATTGGACAGCATAAGTAAGTACAAGTTTAACAAACTCATAACCCCTTTAACAATCTGAAGCAACTTCTACTCTATCCCTTTACCTAACAAGTAGGAACAAAGTGAATTTATTCATACATATCTAAATACGTTGGAAAGATTACTGAAAGACGACTTAATCAAAGGGAGTATTGCTAAAGGTTGAAAACCATGACAGTATTACAATATAAATACTGTTTGAGAAGTGGGAACAAAGAGTATTTATTCATGCATATATAAATACGTTGGAACAGTTACTTATAGAGAACTTGACTAAAAGGGAATCTCCAAAGGTTGGAAGCCATGACGAATGCTGGCATCCCATGCTTGGCTGATACTGAAAGTAGTAGAACCACACTCATTTACATTCCATCCTTCTAAGGCATGCAGTATTCCAGCTATACGCCAAGCAGTCATTGCCCTCCTTGGCAACCAATTCTTTGATTAAAGAAAATGATTTAAAAAAAAGTAAACATAAAAACGTTGGTAGTACGTAATGTTCAACATTGAAGCTCCACTAACAAGAAAACATTTTAACTATGATTTATGTTGCATCATATTTATTATTGTACATCAGGGCAAAAAGATCATAAATTATTTGCAAAGTACGAAATACATAAAAATAGGGGGAAAAAACCATTTTTTCCCTTTAAGTTCAATTCATATTTCAATTTAGTAGCTTGATTTATTTTTGTTTTGATTTAGTCTTTCAATTTAATATAATGTTTCAATTCTTTCCTTTTTCCTAATACTGTCTAGTGTCCAATGGAAAATGCCTTCATGGATCCTAAATGGATGCATGTAATTTTTTTTCTGAAGTTTGATTCTTGAAATGCCTATAGGGACAAAAGACAAATATTTCTTCTTACCCTCTCTTTTCTCTTCTCTCCCCAAATTTTCTTCAAATATTCATCTCTCCCTTCCCCCCTCTCCTCCTCTTTCCCTAATCCGTGATTCTTCATAGGGACGTCTAGAAGCCATTAATACAAAGGAGAAAACTTAAGAATGCAGAGGAATTAAGACAAAGTTGTTGCGGCTCGAATACACAAAATTATGACAAAAGATTAAGATATTTAATTTAGTAAAGAATTATGAAATTATAAACCCAGATCTACCATTAATCCTAGTTATAATGCAATAATTTTTTAACATAAAACAATATTATGTCCATTCTATTATATTTATTACCTATATAATGATACTTATTAATTATATCATAGTCAAATCAGTCCTATTATAAGTTATTAATTATTAAATTAATTAATATTGAAAATAACTAAACATAAAACATTTAGTAATATTTGATAAAATATTATTTTATACTTAATAATTATTATATTATTATTTGAAATTCATGATAGATCCGACTTCATAGTATATATCATCTCTATTTAGTACAACATTATTGTGTGTTTTAATTTATACGTATAGTCCGTCTAAGCTAGTAGACTTTTGAGGATAACCATATGGATATCTTAGTGACTATTGAAAAGTTACGACATATCACAAAAGTAATAATAATAATAATAATAATAATAATAATAATAATAATAATATTATTATTATTATTATTATTATTATTATTATTATAGTTTTAGTAAGACTATTTATATGGACTGGAATAATATCAGAAATAAAAATAAAAGGTTAAAACTATGCTGGCCACTAACCTCACAACAATGTACGTTCATGAGTGAAGGAGGAGCCATCATTGCCGGGGTCTTGCAGTAGAAGCAATCTTTTCGCATTTTTTTTGGTGGGAACTGAAAAAATGGTATGAACAATGATCCTTTTGGTGCTTTCATCTGTTCACTTTCATCCCATCCATCTCCCACCAACCATATCTACAAAATGTTACAGCATGTGATAAATAAAAAATCCTTTTAAGAAGACAAAAAGGTTACGTACTCTTCTTAAGCATTTGCTATTAATTCAATAGAAGCATCATATGTGAAAAAAGTTGTTATGAAAGAGTCAGTAGTGTGATGTTGAATTACAAAAGGTATTCACGTAATTTATTTAAGAGTTTGATAACAAAAAAGAAAAAAATACTTAAGCCTTGTCCTTCAAGAAATAATCAAAACTAATTAATAACATGTTGAAGTTGAATTTTATCAAATGGATTTACCTTCAGAGTATTGCTTGTTGAAAGAGCAAAACTTTCTTTGGGCTTTGTGTTGAGTCTCAGACAAAGCTTCATTAACTCATGTTCGTATAATGTAGCTACCTGCAAACAAAATTTTGTGATCTTAATAAATTAAATTAGTTTAACTATATTCATACAGTTTATTATTGAGCAATGTCCCCCCGTTTTTCTGAACTTTCACCAATTTTTCCTCTATTTTACAAAACACAAACACAATCCTCCTTTTCTGTTTTCATAATTTATGTATATCTCCTCTAAGTTTCTGGTCAGTAAGTCTAGTCAATTCAAATACTTAATGTCCATATAATATCGACCGTAAATTCAAATTAATTATCATGATAATAGAAATTAAGATCAGTGAAGTTAAAATTAATTGTAATTATAATTGAAGTTCAAGATTTGAAAGAGTATATTAGCTTACCTGAACATTTCTTTCGCACAAAGCATTGGCTATCGCAAAAGAAATCTTATCAAAGTTGCCTCGCAGAAGCACCTGATTTGTCCCTTTGGGAATGCTGTTTAAAACAACTGCAGCAGCTAAGCTACTACCATCTACAACTTTCACCTTCAGTTGTGGAAACTTTTGAATATAAAATTGGCCATGTGCATTGAGCTCTTCTTTCTGCATAAACGCATGCAATTTTTACTTTTCAATATCCACTACAACAAATTTATTTTAATTAGATATTTTTGTAAAAAAAATCATTTTTTCCTTCTCATCTTATTCATTCTTCTCAATCCAAACATATTTTAAGAGAAAAATATTAGATTTAGATCTATATAGAAAAAATGTCAAAAATTAAAATTTCAATTCCTTTCCACTTCATTTTTTTATCAATCCAAATATATTCTAAGTTTAAAATATTTCAAAATATTTAATTATTTCAAAAATTTTCTTCAGAAAAAAGGGGAAATGGTGTGAACTAATTAACCTGATTTAGAAGCCCTAGACTAAGCACCTTGGCGCCAGATGAGTCAGCCTCTAGTATTGCCTTTTCAATTATGTTGTTCAGTGTTGTGCTCTGCCATTTTAAAAGATACTGCATAATACAAAACGAGACGTCACAAAGATAATAACTGAGGTTACAATGTTTAAGTTGAATTAGGGTCATTCTTACTTGTTTTGTAAATCGCGGGACAACCCATGATTGCAAATTGAGCTTCTTGAAAGTGTTCCTTTCTGAAACAAATGCATGACCATAGATCCAAGCCATTAGCATAAAAACATTTGTGAAGGGCCACATCAAACGTAGATACCATTTTGATGTTTGAGGGTTGGAGGCCAAGGAAGCAATCCCTAATGGTAGATGATAGATGGAGTCTGGCGTTGTTAGGTGGGTCAAGTGCACCACATCCGGTGAGTCCTTTGGTCTCTTCAAAGATGTCTCATAAGTATGATTTGTGCATGTATCCATAGTGCCATAAATGTAGTCATATATTGGCATGAAAAGGGAGTAATTTGTCCTAAATTTGGTGTGATGCAGTGAATGAAACCTGTGGGCATGAATTTCGAGTTTATTATTCCTTAGTTTACATGGGAACAAAAAAATCACTCAATGGTTATTATTCAATAAGAAGTGAAAGATTTGAGAAATGCTAACCATAGCAAAGAAGACTAAATGAAGAAGAAGGAAAATTAAGGCATCAAAGATGTTATGACAAAAAGGAAATGATATGGCATTGTGCAAATCATAACTTAGTACTATTAGTATAAGTGTCCTAAAGGCAATAATTGGCAATCATCACTTTATTATCAATAAAGCTTTAGTATTATATCTACATTATTAATAATATGATATTGTCTTTAGATTGAGAGATAGGGAACATAAGTGATGATTTGATTATCTCAAGAGAACTTATGCTCACGTTAAAAACTTAAATCCTAAATGATTAATTTAAGGCAATTTTAATTCAATAGCACATAACTAGATCTACTCATTCAAATGAGGATGACTTATCTATAAGTTATTTCTATAGGTAACATTGAGGTTAGAATGCGGATGTTCATAATAAGTATGCATATACTGAATTGACCCAACTAGAATAGCTAATACAGTTTTTCATTAACATGTCAATAGCTATTTTTAATTATAGTACAATTCTCCTTCAATCTAAGTAACTATGAATATCTTATGTATGTTGTATGTTACATTTTGATACTATTGGGTTTTAATTCTAGTAATGAGTTGAGTTGAAAGTAGTTTTTGGATATAATATCCCATGCATAAAGGTATGTAAATGCACTAGTCAAGAATCTATTAGTTTCAGTAAAAGAGAGATGTTTCATTTGATAAGGATAAGATTAGACAAAGTCAATAGCCATAGCCCAAAAAAAAATTAGAAAAGGTAGTTTTTTAATTTGCTCATCTTACTAATAATCCAAAATCATGCATGTCATGAACTTAGGGCTTGACATGTTATCCATGTATACCTAAAGAAGTTTATGAAGAAGAACCATATAATGGAGGAATATGATTGTATGTTAAACATTCAAAAGAAAGTTCATTGATTTGCAAACAAATTTGCATCATATTAAGTGTCATGATATATTACTAGATGTCATTTATTATTTGTGAGAGCCAAAGAGTTACTTAATTGTAACTCATGAATTAAAATGACATAATTAAATTAATTGAAGTGTTCAATTATAAATGAAAAGAGTTATATTTTCTCCACTAATATAATATAAATCTAAGAGGTCACATGCAATAGAAGCCAAAATAAGAGGAACTTAAGTGCAAAAGGGCTAATTATTAATTTGTCTAAATCCTAATGTGATTAGGGTTTGCACTCATTTTAAGGGAAGGGATGTATAGAGCTAACACTCTCTAGTTAGCACTATTCCTCTTAGAAATCCTAAAATGAGTTCTCTTAAGCTAAATATTGGATATTCATCATCTCTTTTAGTTTGGCCTTGGTGTGAATACACTTAAAGACAACACACTTGTGTTGCTTTTGTGAATCATTAAAAACTTTGTTCTTGGATTTAAAAGAAAGTTTAGAGATCTATTTGAGGCTGGAGAAAACATGATCTCCTATTGTTTGGTGGAGTTTCAAGTATTACCACAACATTCCATGCAAAAAGATCAAGTTTGAAGACTTAGAACTTGTGTTGTTTGGGTTCGTGACCTTGGAATTTGAATATTTGACCTTGTGAATGTGATCAACTGCCAAGTAAGTAGCTTTAATCATCTCTTATGATTCTAATATGATTTATAAAAAGATTCTAGGTTAAAGAAAGCATCAAAATTTACAAGTGTATTGATAGAGTGCTAGTTAGGCCTGTGTTGTGGTCATGCTATTGAGAAGAGCAGAACAGTTTTCCTTTTTTAAAATTTTTAAACATTGGTTGTGTTTGGTTCATACACAAACATGTTTTTGTGTGATAGCATAATGTAATTTGTGACTATGAGAAGCAAAGAATTGAACCTTTTCATTTGAAGTAAACGCAAAATAAAAAATTATTGTTTTAGAAGAAAATATATTCTACTCAAAATCAATATTAATTATAAAATTATGACTTTAGGTCTCCTCTTTTACCCTTTTTCTTTTTGCTATCACCAAACACCTATCACTAATGTCATTTATTATATATTTATTTTTATTAAAATGTTTTAAATATTTATTATGATTTTACTTGTTATACTTTAATTATAAAAAATTAAAAATTAATTAAAATTAACCATTATAAATATTTAAAATTATTTGTCCATTGAAACAATACTGATTACAAAGTTGTTTCTAAACAGTATTTAAAAAAATTGGTCAAACACAAATAATATTGATAAAAACATTTATCATATATATGATTTTGTCAAACGCTAATGGCTTTTCTGTTAAAGTGTTTTTTTAATTCATTTAAAACAACTTTAAAATAAGAAGAAATTCAAAGCGAGCCCGAACAAACACTTAATAAGTGATCTAACTGTCATTCGCACGTGTACAATTCATTCTAACAGACTCTTGATAGAAATTTCATATGTTATGATAACAGTATGAATCATTTAATCATGTATGTGATTGCAACTTCTACAACTTGTTTGAGATGGTATCATTAATATAAGATGTTCTAATAACTATATAGCTTGACAAAAACGTTCGAACCAAGCACAAAATATGGAGAAACAAATTGTAATTATAGAATGAAGGAAAAAGAATGGAGACTTACGATGGCGTGTAGCATAGATACTTCAACAAGGGAAAGACAGAGAAGAGCTTCTTTGGGAAGAACTCAAAGTTGCAATGACCCAAGTTGTTCATGAAATCGACATAAAAGATGTAACCATAAAGGGAGGCTATGGAGGCCGTTCCTGTGAACAATGCCGTAATCTGTGGTATTGCAAATAGCATGAAATATGCTAGGACTTCAGCAAATGGATGAGTGACAGCTGCACCCAAAAAAAAAATCTTTCATGAGTAATTGTGGTAAGTACACAATAAAATCTTAGATAGATGAGGTGTAAGGATCCAATAAAATCTCAATCTATATTTTAGGAGGTGAAATACCTACATGCCTATTTTAATAAACTATTTATAAATCCCTTGCACCAATAAAACTGAGTTGGAGATGCTTTTTCCTGAGTAATGCGGTAGTCAATGACGTGAAAGATCTAAAAGTCTTTCAATGTAATAAAAATGCTTAATTGATTCTGATTATATTTGTATTAATTAATTTATTTTAGAATTCTAGATATACTCATAATAGTTTGATAAATTTAAATTGGCCCAACTATTTCTTAATCAATATGCAATTTACAAAAGTTTTATCACATTTATAGCAACAATACAATGGAATATTTACTGGAGCTTTATCATATTTGTACCATGCAAGCAAAATTATTATGTCCCTCCACATTAGCTAGCTTCTTTACAACAATAGCTCCTAAAAATTTATATCATTCTGAGTCAACAATTTTGAAAATATATATCTTAAGAGATTACTTATAAAAGCACCAAAAGAAACTTGACGAGTCTATTTATTTTTTGAAAAAATTTCTTGAAGAAATAATTGAATTAAAAAAAATCTATTGTTTGTTTCATTAAAACAGTGAACAAGATGTTGTTAACGAAACGAAGGTAAAAATAATGTTTGATAAAAGTCTTATTAAAGTTGTTTGCAAAAGGAAAATTAATTGATAGAGTATTTGATAATAAATGTTAGGCTAAAATGCATAACACCTTTTTGAACTTTAAATCATGTATAAATATTCATCTTAACTTTCAAAACTTAATGAATCTGTCTAAACTTAAAATTATATGCAAATAATTCTTTGCCATTAATAAATATGTTATTTTCACTAAAAGAAACATAACATGTTAGCAAAATTATCTACATATTAACAAATTCACTAACAAAGGGAGCTATTTATACAAAATTAAAAGTTTGGAAGGTCCATTGTTAAGTGTTAAACGTTAATAGGGTTATTTACATATGATTTAAAATTCAAAAAGATTTTATACTTTTCGACAAAGTTAGGGATTCATAAACTTAGTAGCTATAGAATTTAAAAATAAATAAATTGACAGAATATATTTTCATGATAAGATTTATATATTTAGTATATTTGAAAAGATAGTGACTATTTGTATTTAGTGAGAAACTATTGAAAAATATGACCCAAAAAATCTTGTAAAAAACATAAGAACATAATATGACAAAAAAATAATAAAATACACAAGAACATAATATGTGTGTGTCCGCTCGCGCCTTAATCACAGGGGTTGGGCTTTACAAAAAAAAAATAAGGAATTTGGATTAGAAAGACCTATGCATATATACCTTGCTGTCAAAAAACTGTCCTTTCTGCCTAAGCTTGCGTTGAATGAAAAAGTTAGAGTTGATAACACTCACTTTTCAAACTTCTCTTATTTTGGTATAAGTTTGACCCAAATAAAAACTTAGATGAGACCTTGGATTTAAGTCTCAATAATTTTAAATTTTAAAATTTGGACTTGAGATTATTCAACTAACAAAAATTCTTGGAATTAAACTCCAAAGTCTTTTTATTTATAAAATTCTTATTTTATTTTTAAAATTTCTATTTGAATCCAAATAAACAATATTTAGGTATAGGTCTGGGTTAAGCCTAAGTCTAATCTCATTTTTAAAATTATTCGTTAGGTCCAATTGTAGCCTATATGATAGGCTTTATTAACGATATTAGCCCACGATGAGTGGTAGTGACACTTATAACAATGAGTTAAAGCAAAAATGAAAATAAATTTTTCATTTATTTTTTGTTCTAAATAAAGTTAAAATGTAATAAAAAATTTAATCAAACAAACAGAGCCAGACTAAAATTGTTTTTAAACATTATAAACAAAAGTCATAAAATATTCCCAAATAAGGGCCAAATTTATCAACTCATGTAAACCTATCCTGTAAGTCCTACCTCTAAGTTGGCTAATGACTGTTCTTTATTGACTTAGATTAGTTAGTAATTTCTCCAATGCGGAATAAATGATGAAATTCTGTTATAAATGCACAGCATATGAGTCAAAAAATTATCATACAGGTTATAGGCTCGGTGACAATAGAAGAATGATGATGAGAATGGTAGCGAGAATAGAGGAAATGGTGGTGAAGTGCTCTGTGTAACCAGTAGTAAAGAAACTCCACTGGACCAGCATGCAACAGAGCGGTGAGAACCACACCATCTTCTCTCCAAAAGGGCATGTGGGAAGCCATAGGAAATATCATGTACCCTACGTAGAACAGGAGTCCACTGAGCAAAATCTGGTCATCCCTGCAAGCACGCTTGACACTTATAATCTTAGACCAAAACTCCAAAATAGGTTTTTAATTTGGTTTGAAGGGATGGCCATATAATGTTTCATAAAAGAAGGAGGATCATGTTAAGTCATATTGGAAGAGGGGAGGGGGGCAGCATTTTTTACTCTAATTTAAAATTAGAGTTGAAGAGAAATAAAATAAAAATATTATAATTAATGAGCCAAATCCTATAAAATTTATAATAAAAGATCTTAAAAATTGAAATTATTTTTAAGAACTACAATTATTATCAAATTTTAAAAGATTTACTACTGATTTCAGGAAATTTACTATTAAGTATAGAGAAGTGTTAAACTTTTTTATACTTGATAGTAATTGTGATAAATTTTTTAAAATTTGTAATAAATTTTTTAAAATTTGATAATAATTATGGTCCTCAAGATCATTTCAATTTCTAAAGTCTTTTTTTATTATAAGTTTTATAAGTTCTGAGTTCTTAATTGTAATTTTTCTTAAATAATTCACCAAAGAGAGAGAGTGAGAGAGAGGAGTGAACCAGTTTCTTTCTCTGTCAACCTGATCGAATTCAAGGCCTCTATCAATGATCCTGTTTTTGCCTTTAGTAGTTCGATAACGAGAAAGAGAAATCCACATTTGGTTGTGCAGCATTCTCACCAAAAGAAATGGGAATATCAGATAGTAAATTGGGTCCCCTTCATAATCGTTGGACGTGACAGAATATAAGCTATGGGCGACCCATGGGGCCAATATTACGTACTTGACGTTCATCGTCATGCAAACGGACAAAAGAGTCAAATGTCTCAACTTTAATGAGGACGACATATATATTAAGGAATACAGAGTGATTTATTGTGAGGTGAGAGAATCACTAACGATTTGTAGATCAAAATTAACTGTTAGAACTAAGATCTAACAATTTGTAGATAAAAAATAACTGTTAAAACTAAGATGCTTGTTAATGCAATGGAAATAATTACGTAAAAATAACCTATCAATATGTAATATTAATTGTTAGTTTTTTATGTAAATATAGTTAGCGACTCAATATCTCACAATCTCAAGTAGATAGAGTGGCGGTCCTTGTTTTAGATAAGTGAGACTTGTGTGAAAACAACCTGTGCACTTAGGAGATATAACACATCTCCAGTTTAAGATTGGCGTGATTCACAGCTCATGAATTGTAGAGATTATCAGGCGCACACTCAACAAACGAGCAGGGTAGCTAAAAAATGTCTTTTCCAAGGTAAAAATCAGGCTCTTCTAAGGTGAAGGGTTGGTGATGACGAGACCCATTTTAAGGTGAAAAGTGGAGGGATCTTAGGTGAAAAGCGGATATTTCGAAGCATGCCCGGGATATAATTGTGAACTACCATAAATATATTTAGACAAGAGAAAGTATATCTGTGTAATAAATTGATACTTAAAAGAGAAATTGTTGCATTATAAGTGCGAGTAAAAAGTATCGTACTGAAAAGAATCAAACTTTGAGAGAAGTATATAAATAAAAAGCACCTCTAAACTTAATTCAAAAATACAGCCTATATGACTTAAACTCAAGTTACAGGTTAGACTTGATAAGAGTATAAAGTTGACAAAATTAAGAAGACATATATCACCGGTTTTAATTTCTTTCACCGTTAATTTTATCATTTTTACTCCTGTCTAGCACATGAAAAAACTCGGCTCAAGTTCAAGCTAAAGTAAACAGATAAAAAGAATGACAAAAGAAAGAAAAAAAAAACGGAAAAACAAGGGGATGAAGGGACAGATACTGAGTAGGAAAGCAGAATAAGAAAATAAACCTTGAAGCTCCCAAGAGGCTTCCA
>JAIUCV010002679.1:37500-42998 GCA_026724425.1 Erythrophleum ivorense | reverse complement strand
TCCCCAGTTCAAATCCGGGTGTCGCCTGATCGACAAAATAGCTTATTCCGTTTTGTTGATATAAAACTTGACAATTTTTTTTCCAGCAGAAGCAAGCGGGGGAAAAGGACTCTTGAGACTTGCTTGATTCTAAATTCTAAGCATCTGCAGGTTTTATTCTTTAAAATTCTATAAATCCTTGCGTCTCGGATTCAAGAAAGATTCTAGTAGTGAAAAGGAATCGGTAAATCTTGATATGATAGTCCTTCCACTCCACTACTAATGTGGTGTCCGTCTACTGACTGGGTCTTGAATTAGATTGGATAGGGATAGATCGGACAGGGAATCGAATTCCATTTTTAGTTGGGGAAGGGGCGGAATAAACTTTGTATACAGACTCATGAAAGTATATGAGCGCTCTGGCATTTATTCAATATTAGTTAGATTGAATAGCTAATTGGCTTTCTTTTTTTTTTTTTTATTTATTCTATTTATTTTAGTTTTAGAATATGTTTTAGAATTCTATATAATATCTATATAATATAGAAAATAATATTCTATTAAATTATATTAAAAAAGAATATTATAATTAAATATTCATTTTTGTATTTAGTATTTAATAGAAATTTAATAATTAATTTAAAGTAAAAAAAGAATTCTTTCTTTTCGGTAACCCCTAGTGAAAGAATTTAATCGGCTGTCTTCCGATTGTTTTACAGAGATAATCGGGAGACGTTAAGGATTAGATCAAATGGAAATAAGAGTATGCGAAGTGATCTATCTTGATTCTATATTTTTTTTTTACTTAATGAAATGGAGGGCAACAAAATAAAGCATAGGTTTTATTATTCCTACCTGTTAGTAACATTCATTCCCTTAATACTTCCAAGGGTGTCTCCGGATATTTTGTTTGTGCTTAATGTTTTCTGATTATACTAGAAATCATATAAGAACTTGTTAGATGTTATAATTGGATTTATTTGATTCTTTCGTCAATGATGTTAGGCCAGAATCCCTTTTTGACTCTGTGCCAGTGATTCCACTATTATTAGTGAACAATAACAATAATGAAATAATTACTTCATATTGATAGAGATAGGAGACATAATTTACATGGATATAGTAAGTCTCGCTTGGGCTGCTTTAATGGTAGTCTTTACATTTTCCCTTTCCCTCGTAGTATGGGGAAGAAGTGGACTCTAAAGGTACTACTAATTGAGTTGAGGGAAAAAACAAAAATCAAACTGTATCCATTGTTTTATAGATGGGTTCTGAAATCTTTTTATTTTGATATTGAATTCATTAATTCAATTTCTAAATGGAATTCAAAAATATCTGCATTTCGGAATTCTAGTGTATTCGAGTGGAGTAATGTATTCTATGGATAATATAGAAATAGAAAATACTCTTTCAATTAAACAAATATTTGAATTATTCCCATGTTCGTATTTTTAAAGTCAAGGGAATACAAATAATAGGAAATTTATTCTAACCGAATTCTTTCTAAAATTTCGATTTCGATGAACTGGCTCTTACCAAAGTTATATATGGACAATGAGGAACCGCGGAACCCGTTTTTTATTTCTTTTTTTATCCCCCCCCCCTTTTTCACTTTTTTCAAAGAGAAAAGAAATCCGTTTTTTTATTAGTTATTAAGCGGATACACACTTTCTATAGGAAACAAGATAGACATAGTAGTTGTCTAAGGAGATACTACACATAATAAGATATTGCCGTTGCCTTAGGCCAGTCACATATTACGTGCTTACCGCTTGTTTTATTATTTGGTTTATTATTTTAGTTTCGAAATTGGATTTATGCTTTCATTTCATATCACGGTTCAAACGTTAAAAATCGGTTGGGTTTTACTAATCTTTTCGAAATAGGAAAAAGTTTCCCATAGAACCCCTGGATCATCTGTCAACTATTTAATCAATTATTTCTTCGGAATGCTAAAAAGATTATTTGATTTTTTTTAATATGATACCGGGATTGGTCTTGAAAATAATCTGAAATCAAGAAATTCGAATCGGAAGAATAAGAGTTGCCTTTTGATTATTTCAGATTGATTGGAACCAATACAAATCAAATAGATGAAACAAAGAAAAAAATTGGGACGCTATGTACATTACATATATGTGATTGATATTCTATATATGAAGATAGATATTGTAAATTGATCCATATTAAACCTCTATCTTTATAGAGTAAAACTTTATACACTACAATAATAGATAGTATGGTAGAAAGAAATAGATTTTATTTCTTTCTACCATACTATCAGATTTCATAGAATACTGCTGATTCTAGTCCGATCATCTCATTTAAGAGTAAGACGCGAAATTGAAATCCTTTTTCATTTTTTCTTCCATCATTGCATTGATAAGAACTAAGAAGTCAAGTTTAAGTCAAATTAATCACTTTGACTTACAGTTTTTACGTAAATTATAAGTAAGAAGGCAGTAGGAACTAGAATGAACAGTGCAGTAGCAATAAATGCGAGAATATTTACTTCCATAATCTCATCGTTAGATTTCTCTTTAATTTGCAATAACTCGGGATTTAATCCCATAGAGATGATAAATCTTTCGTCGGTAAATTCAATGGTATAAATTACATCTCGATGATATCGAATCGGATCAATATCATGAATAACAATATCTGAGCTATCAAATCGATTCATCGTCAAGAATTGAATAGTATAACATAGGAAGATCTTTTATCCATACCAAATTCAAAATTGGATTTCTGATCCAATCCAAAATTCCTGTACTTTTTTATTGTAAGAATTTGTTTTCTTTCTTCGGCAGAACCTTTACTAAAAAAAAAAGATCAAACAAAGATTCCCTCGGTAAGACCGAGGGAATCTTTGTTTGATCTTTTTTTTTAATATTCTCATCCTTCGATTAGTAATAGGATAAACATATATAAAAAGTTCAGTGTGAAATTTGAATGAGATAGATTGTTTAAAATGCAAATAATTAGGAATTGAAATTAGTACTTGAGGTTATACAAAATCGGAGCCGGAAAAGGATATACTTTTAATCCTAAAGTATTCTATCAAAATCAAAGGAACTGCGTTCCATTTTTTTTGTATCGTGCAAATTCCATTTGTGTGTATGTGTTCGCGGTAAACATATTCTATAGTACTCTATTTCATTACACAGATCGGGAGTAATCGAAAAAGCCAGGTCTAGTAGTACGGTATCTCTTTCTCTTGGAATCCTGAATATGACGCTACTAATAATTGTGCTAATCCACATATGTTTCTTTTCCATCAATCAGTATTAGTTGAAGAAATGGAAATTACCATATTGGTTTGATGATAAATGTGAAACGAAAAAAAAAAAAGAAAAAAAAAAAGAGAGATCCCTGTTAGGAATGAGATTATGTTTGTTATTTTGACTCCCTTTCACAGAAGAAATGAATTGATACATTTTTTATCGGATTTCTATCCATCGGGACTGACGGGGCTCGAACCCGCAACTTCCGCCTTGACAGGGCGGTGCTCTGACCAATTGAACTACAATCCCAGGAAAAAAAGGTGTACAGCATGCATATTCTTACGATTTCATTCAAACCCTTTCTATTTCGATTTTAGATTAGAATTGTCTTGTTCTAACTGGCAGAGGCGGGACTAATATATTGATATCTATATGGATATGCACTTTAGCGAGATCGACACGGATTACTAGTAATCTGTTCGTTATTGCCAAATCAATTGAAAATCAATCTTTCAATGAATCAATGAAAATAAAAAAGAGTCTTTTTTATTTAGACTTTATACTTACAGATCTTGATATGAATTTAGATCATTAGCAAGATCTGAATTTGTGGAAAAAATACGTAATAAAATAAATAGTGGTAGGGATGTAGCAGATTTTTATTCTTCCGTATCAGAGCGCATCGGGCATTTCCGGAGAACAACAAAAGGTTACATCATTTCATGGTGGATCGGCGAATTATTGGGCCGAGCTGGATTTGAACCAGCGTAGACATATTGCCAACGAATTTACAGTCCGTCCCCATTAACCGCTCGGGCATCGACCCAGGAAGAATCAATTTCAGTCTTTATTGATAATCCACGATCAACTTCCTTTCGTAGTACCCTACCCCCAGGGGAAGTCGAATCCCCGCTGCCTCCTTGAAAGAGAGATGTCCTGAACCACTAGACGATGGGGGCATACTTGCCCGACCCGCCATTATACTATGTTCATAGTATGAACAGTTTTTTGAAATTGTCAATATAATGGAATGCTATGACTCGATCAGAAGGATCTTTCCGTCTTTCAGAATTCCATAGAATTTTTTGATTCTTTAATTTCAAAATTGTTCATTCCAATCGTCACTCTATAATTCTAAAAATAGAAAAAAAAAAGTAATACGAAAAAAAGATAGGAGCCTTTCGGGGAATGATTGGTTTGCCGGAAAAGGCGAGGGGGTTAAACTTCATTTCTTTTACTTTCATTCATTGTTAAGAAAGATTCGGTGGGCATATTTCTATCTCACACTAAGCCGGGAAATTAAAAAACGATAATCAATCTGGAAATCCGGGAAGAGGGATAGGGATCAACAAGTTATTGAAAAATTGTTTTTCGATAAGAATTTGGTTGAGGGACAAATTGAATCCATTTATCAACGATTCGATGAAAAATCTTGTATCTATGTTGAATTGGTGGGTACATGTATCAATCAAATGAATTTCGTTATGATGAGGATCAATTCAATTAGAATCGGTTTTGAAATAATTCATTACATTGATATTTAGCAAATCCAATATCAATAAACCATTTTACCTATACTATACTCACTAGGTAAATCAAATTTCTTGTTCCTTAATGAGCCGCTATGCGGATAAAATCTATCTATGTACATATATTCGAATTTCATATAATAAGTATATGCAGTAATAAATATATGCACTAGACTCATAGCGGCTAGTTCCTTATTCAGGAATTGAATCAAATGGGGCCCTTTTAACTCAGTGGTAGAGTAACGCCATGGTAAGGCGTAAGTCATCGGTTCAAATCCGATAAGGGGCTTTTTGCTTTTTTCATAAAACTCCAGCGGTAGTATTCATATTTGAAGAGAGAATAGAGATATTGTTGATATTTGTAATAAAAAAACTAAGAAATCGTAGAATTTCATTAGAAAATGGAATTCTGAATTCTAATAAGTTATCGTTATTATTCTAATGAATTCGAATATAGTAATTCTAGTTAGAAAGTGGAACATTTTTTTATTATTTTATTCTAATGAATAATGAGAAGTCATCCCCTTTAATTGCCAGATATTCCTATTTTCTATTATTCCAATCAAAATCAATCGGAAAGATTATAAATCAACAAAATAAAAAGTAAGTAGACCTAACCCATTGAATCAGAACTATATCAACTATTCTGATATTCAAATTCGATAGAGATTAAATTAGAACAGTGGATCTTTTTTTATTTCATTTTTCATATTTCTTTGGTTTGGACTCCGCAAGAATCTGTCGATATTTCTGATTAAATCTTCTT
>JAIUCV010002679.1:0-10000 GCA_026724425.1 Erythrophleum ivorense | reverse complement strand
GTAGTAGGTGAGAAAATCACCCGTTTGGTCGAATATGCTACCAATCAATTTTTACCTCTTATTCTAGTATGTGCTTCTGGAGGAGCACGTATGCAAGAAGGAAGTTTGAGCTTGATGCAAATGGCTAAAATATCTTCCGCTTTATATGATTATCAAGCAAATAAAAAGTTATTCTATGTCTCGATCCTTACATCTCCTACTACTGGTGGGGTGACAGCTAGTTTTGGTATGTTGGGGGATATCATTATTGCCGAACCCAATGCTTACATTGCATTTGCGGGTAAAAGAGTAATTGAGCAAACATTGAATAAGACAGTACCTGAAGGTTCACAAGCAGCTGAATATTTATTCCATAAGGGCTTATTTGATTCAATCGTACCGCGTAATCCTTTAAAGGGCGTTCTTAGTGAGTTATTTCAGCTCCATGCTTTCTTTCCTTTGACTCAAAATTAAATCAAGTAGAGCTTTAAATTATTCCATTTTTTTTCTTTTTTTATTAGAATATATATTCTAATATATTTAGAATTCGAATTTTTATTTATATTTTTATTTATATAATATTCTAATTCTACTTAATTATATTCTTATTTATTATATACTCATACTCACTTAGATATACTTAGGATAATTATATATATAATTCTATATGATTCTATATGAAAATATACTTGGTATAAGTATATATGAATTCTAGTGATTATAAAATATCTTTATAACAATATAACAATAACAGGTAAAAATATTAAATATTAATAGAACAATATAACAATAACTAAAAAAAATAACTAAAAAAAAAACAGGTACAAATATTAAATCGAGGTACCCATTCTATGACAACTCTCAGCAACTTACCCTCTATTTTTGTGCCTTTAGTGGGCCTAGTATTTCCGGCAATTGCAATGGCTTCTTTATTTCTCCATGTTCAAAAAAACAAGATTTTTTAGATACGGGCAGCAGTAGGGACAAATCTCATCTATTTTTTTAGATCTAGAAGCAATTCGATGAATTACTCCTAAAGGTTTACATCAGAATAGTGCTAGTTGATGAGAGTTACTTCGGAAACAAGGAAAAGGAAAGTCAAATTCATTTGGTTGGGTTATTTTCCCAATTCCAATAAAATACAACCGGATCTAATATGGGTTGGCGATCAGAACGTATATGGATAGAACTTATAACGGGGTCTCGAAAAACAAGTAATTTCTGCTGGGCCTTTATCCTTTTTTTAGGTTCATTAGGGTTCTTATTGGTTGGAACTTCGAGTTATCTTGGTAGGAATTTGCTATCTTTATTTCCGTCTCAGCAAATTCTTTTTTTTCCACAAGGGATCGTGATGTCTTTCTATGGAATCGCTGGTCTCTTTATTAGCTCCTATTTGTGGTGTACAATTTCGTGGAATGTAGGTAGTGGTTATGATCGATTCGATAGAAAAGAGGGAATAGTGTGTATTTTTCGTTGGGGATTTCCTGGAAAAAATCGTCGTATCTTTCTCCGATTTCTTATGAAAGACATTCAGTCCATCAGAATAGAAGTTAAGGAGGGTATTTATACTCGTCGTGTCCTTTATATGGAAATCAGAGGACAGGGGGTCATTCCCTTGACTCGTATTGACGAGAATTTGACTCCACGAGAAATTGAACAAAAAGCGGCGGAATTGGCCTATTTCTTGCGTGTACCAATTGAAGTATTTTGAAAAAAAAAAAAGAATTCTTGAATTTTTTCCGTTTTTTTTTTAAGAAAACATTTCTTTTTCAGTTCATTTTTTTTTTCGAAATATTTGATATTTTTTATTTTGATAGAAAGGGCGTTCTTTCGTTTCGAAATCCGACTAATATTCATTACTTGAAGTGCTCTTTCATGCATTCATCGAAAGGGGCAATTGCTTCGAATTTTAGCAATTGATATCTTTGGAAACAAGAATTTTTTTTCTTCATTCGAATTGGAAGCAGACTCTTTCTTTTTCTTATTCTATTTGTGTATTCTTTCTAAATTCAAGAACTAACTCCCGAATTGCAAATTGCAAATAAAAATAAAAAAAAAAACGTGAGAATAGATTTATAGGCTCGATGACTTGTAATAGAACTTATGCTTGATAGAAATATTCTTATCATATAGAGTTGACGAATGAGGTGAAGCTGAGTTCATTAAAGACGAAAAATGGCAAAAAAGAAAGCATTCATTCCCCTTTTATATCTTTCATCTATAGTCTTTTTGCCCTGGTGGATCTCTTTCTCATTTAAGAAAAATATGGAATCTTGGGTTACTAATTGGTCGAATACTAGGCAATCCGAAATTTTCTTGAATGATATTCAAGAAAAGAGTATTCTAAAAAAATTCATAGAATTAGAGGAACTGTTACTCTTGGATGAAATGATAAAGGAATACCCGGAAACACGTCTACAAAACCTTCGTATCGGAATCTACAAAGAAACAATCCAATTGATCAAGACGCACAACGAAGATCGTATCCATACGATTTTGCACTTCTCGACAAATATAATATGTTTCGTTATTTTAAGTGGTTATTCTATTTTAGGTAATCAAGAACTTATTATTCTTAACTCTTGGGTTCAAGAATTCCTATATAACTTAAGCGACACAATAAAAGCTTTTTCTATTCTTTTATTAACTGATTTATGTATAGGATTCCATTCGACCCATGGTTGGGAACTAATGATTGGTTCTGTCTATAAAGATTTTGGATTTGCTCATAATGATCAAATTATATCCGGTCTTGTTTCCACTTTTCCAGTCATTCTAGATACAATTTTTAAATATTGGATTTTCCGTTATTTAAATCGTGTATCTCCGTCACTTGTAGTGATTTATCATTCAATGAATGACTGAAAAATTGATCCACTGATCCAATTATAAAGTTTGTTATTTTGTACAAAAGCCAAACATTCAAAAATTGACTTATTCTTTTCTTTTTCTTTCTACCCATCCAGGGGATTCCTCCTATATTCCAGTAAAATTTTTTCAGTACATAGCAGAATCATGGATAGGGAACTGTACCAGTGACCGACCTAATTTTATTGTAGAACTTTTCAGGATCAATGATTGGACCATGCAAACTAGAAATTCCTGTTCTTGGATAAAGGAAGAGATTACTCGATTCATTTCCGTATCGCTCATGATATATATAATAACTCGAGCACCCATTTCAAATGCATATCCTATTTTTGCACAGCAGGGTTATGAAAATCCGAGAGAAGCAACTGGCCGTATTGTATGTGCCAATTGCCATTTAGCTAATAAGCCCGTGGATATCGAGGTTCCACAAGCGGTACTTCCTGATACTGTATTTGAAGCAGTTGTTCGAATTCCTTATGATATGCAAGTGAAACAAGTTCTTGCTAATGGTAAAAGGGGGGCTTTGAATGTGGGGGCTGTTCTTATTTTACCGGAGGGGTTTCAATTGGCTCCCCCCGATCGTATTTCGCCTGAGATTAAAGAAAAGATAGGTAATCTGTCTTTTCAAAGCTATCGTCCCACTAAAAAAAATATTCTTGTGGTAGGCCCTGTTCCTGGTCAGAAATATAATGAGATCACCTTTCCTATTCTGTCCCCCGATCCCGCTACTAAGAGAGATGTTCACTTCTTAAAATATCCCATATACGTAGGCGGGAACAGGGGAAGGGGGCAGATTTATCCCGACGGGAGCAAGAGTAATAATAATGTTTATAATGCTACAGCAGCAGGTATAGTAAACAAAATCATACGAAAAGAAAAAGGGGGATATGAAATAACTATAGTAGATGCATCGGATGGCCGCGAAGTGATTGATATTATACCTCCAGGACCAGAACTTCTTGTTTCAGAGGGTGAATCTATCAAACTTGATCAACCATTAACGAGTAATCCCAATGTGGGTGGATTTGGTCAGGGGGATGTGGAAATAGTACTTCAAGATCCGTTACGTGTCCAAGGTCTCTTGTTCTTCTTGGCATCCGTTATTTTGGCACAAATCTTTTTGGTTCTTAAAAAGAAACAGTTTGAGAAGGTTCAATTGTCTGAAATGAATTTCTAGGTCCACGGATTTATCAACATATGGAGTTCGTAAAAATAACTAAATTCTTGTTGATAATTATGTAATTCTGTAGAATCCAAAAATTCTGAAAAGTCCTTTACTTGTTTCTATTCTTTTTCTACCATATTTAGAGAATTCACCGCAGTACTAGTCAGTCATAGTATGTATATTGTGAAGAAGACTATTTGACTTTACCTATTCTTATTCTTTGTTTCTTTTTTTTTTTCAACCCCAATAAATTGGAGCGTTATAATTATGTCACTGTTTTCGGATTTCAATGTCATAGAATATAAATATATTTATTTAATAGTTTTTCTATTTGAATATAAGAAAATTCAACTAGATACTAAACATAAGATAAAAAAGCGGAGAATATTAAGCACAGTATAAATAGAAATTGGAAAAACGGGATTCTAGGAGGGATTATTTGTCTTCCTAGAATTCTTCTTGTTTGTGTCGAAATATTCTCCGAAATATTAATATAATAATGCCTATTGATCCCGTTCGTCAAAGAATCCTATTCTTAGTTTAGATTTTTTCCGAGTTTTTATTAGAACCTTTATGACATATAATATTTTTTTTTTTTTTATTGCATATAACATATAAGAAGTAGTAGAGTAGTGGACAAACAAAAAAGAGAGGGAATTTTATTGAACAAATAGAACTTCTTCAATGAACTTGTTTATAAATAAATTCAACCTTGAAAAATATTATATACTCCAATTTAGAGTAAGATTCTTTTAGTATAGAAAGGGTTCGCTTCGCATGATATATGGTCGATAGAAAAAATATATAGAAATAGAAAATATATAATATAATTAATTATATTTATATTGTGCCGCCCAGAAAAAGGAAATCAAGGGATTCCTTCTTTGTTTTACTTTCGTTTTCTTTATTTTAACTTTGAAAGTATCGACAGATATTATCGAGGAAGAGATGTTTTGAATCAATTAATGAAGTTCATTTTTCAAAAATATCATCAGAAAAAAAATGAAATGGAGTTTTTTGAAACATCGGAAAAAGTTCTCTATTTTGTCATTTATACGAATAAAAAAATATTATGATTATTAAGAACTCAACAGGACCCCCTCTCGTCAAAGAAAGAGGGGGTCCTGTTGAGTTCTTACGCTTTCATTTCGAAAACTCAGTTCAGCCGATTACTACAGGGATGAACCCAATCCGGAATATGAACCATAAAAGAAAATACCAATTAAACCGATCACAGGAATACCAGTTACAGTACCTATTATCCAAAGAGGAATCCTTCCAGTAGTATCAGCCATTTATCCCACTTTCCTCCACATTTCATCAAGTAGTCATGCTAGAGACATAAACAGTCATAGATAATTATGAGATGATATCCTTCCGAACGGGATAAGAGAATTCCTAATATATATTTACTATTCCCTTAATTGAAGAAATAATTGGAAAATAAAACAGCAAGTACAAAAATGAGTAATAACCCCCAGTAGAGACTGGTACGATTCAATTCAACATTTTGTTCGTTTGGGTTTGATTGTGTCGTAGCTCTATAATTCGGATTAGGTTTATCGTTGGATGAACTGCATTGCTGATATTGACCCCAAAAAAGAAACGGTGGGTACCGCTAGTCCGTGAACAGCCAACCATCGTACTGTAAAAATAGGATAGGTTCTATCTATGGTCATTGAGGCCTCCTAAAAAGATCTACTAAATTCATCGAGTTGTTCCAAAGGATCAAAACGGCCAGTTATTAATGGAATTCCTTGTCGGCTCTCTGTAAAATACTCGTTTGGGCGAGGGCTTCCAAATACATCGTAAGCTAAACCCGTGCTGACAAATAACCAACCCGCAATGAATAGGGAGGGTATAGTAATGCTATGAATAACCCAGTATCGAATACTGGTAATAATATCAGCAAAAGAACGTTCTCCTGTGCTTCCAGACATGTCGAGCTCCACATATTCTTGTACAGTCAAAGGGGGATCGATTCCATAAAAGATGAGATCAGTAAGTAGAAATTTACTGAAATTCAATCTTTGTTAGATCGTCAATATTGTACCAAGGGTGTCTTTAGAGTATACCGAATCAGTATAGCTATCTTTCTTCTGACACAGCAATGCAATTTCACAATCAGTAGCGAGATCAAGTACTAGATAATTTATTTCTTCTTTTCTTCTTGCTTGTCGCGATGTACTCAATAGAAAATTCCTCAATTTTTTATAGTATAAGATTTCTACATTATTAGCTTCGGACTAGAAACTGAGGATCAAATAAAATGTGAATCCGACGGATTGGTTTCTAATAATTCATGGAGGAGATTATCATATTTCTACAATTCAATTAGATGCGAAATCTAGAAATATACTTTTTGTGGTTGTAGAAGATGTTTTTTGTTGGAACCCACCTTTTTTCATTTTAAAGAATTGGTTAGTTGTCCAGTAACAAGTAACAATAATAGCAGTAATAGATAGTATTTAATGGCAGAAAAATAACAACTAATTCCATTTTTGAATAAAATTTTTATCAATATTCGCGGCGCGCGCATTGTTGTTCTTGTATTAGACCCAAAAGGCTCCTTCTTGGCTTAATTACAAGGATAGAGCTTTATTTTATATTAAAATATGGAAAGACAAAAAAAATGTAGAACCCTAGTTTCGAGCGATCTGATACCTTTTTTCTTCTCGTTGGAGATATTATGAGAATGGAACCCACTACAAAATCCAATGAGTTAAAATGAAACTAAAAAAGTAAAGTAAAGGGCATTATAGGGTCACTCTTCTTTTGTTCTAAAATAGAAAAATGGATTAGATACAATCCAAATTAATAAATAAAAAAAGGATCAAAATAGATATTTTTCCGATTTGATTCTATATTAATTCAAAGAAAAAGAAAGTTTTCTTTTTTGAATTGAATGAAGTTACACAACAAAGTTCTTATTCCATTTTAATATAATAAAATCTTTTTTATTATATTAGTTTACTCAACTCAAGAGTTGCTCAATGAATCTGTTGATTTGGAATCACAGGATGGGTAGATGTCACAGATGATAAATGGATTTCTTACCTATGTTACTATATTCTTGTTCGTCTATAATGATTGATTGATGAATCAAAAACTTTCAATTGTATTTTGCAAGTGGTATTTTTGCTTATCTTCCTATCTTTCTTTCAAAAATGGAAACTTAGGGAAGTGCTTTTTAAACATATGTATAAAAAGAACATATTTCATTTAGCCTCTTCATGCCCACTATAACTAGTTATTTCGGTTTTCTACTAGCAGCTTTAACTATAACCTCATTTCTATTTATCGGTCTGAGCAAGATACGACTTATTTGATTTGAGATTATGAAATTAATTGAATGAACAATTCATAAAAATCAATCTTTCTGGGATATTCAATATATTCTATAGTTCCTTACCGTGTCAATTTCCAATTCTTGGTCATTGAGATTCATGGGCAATACAGATTAATATTTAAGGATATTTATTACCTACCCCTTTCTCCTTTCAAACAAATAAAAATGATTGAAGTTTTTCTATTTGGAATCGTGTTAGGTCTAATTCCTATTACTTTGGCTGGATTATTCGTAACTGCATATTTACAATACCGGCGTGGTGATCAGTTGGACCTTTGATTAATTAACATCTTTTTTGTTTATTGACCTCCTATTTCTTTGTTTTAATCCTAATTCACAGGAGGTCAAATTAAGACTTTAGACTGCTGTTCCATTATTTCAGTGTCATTCTCGATCTAACAAGAATGGAATCACGCTCTGTAGGATTTGAACCTACGACATCGGGTTTTGGAGACCCGCGTTCTACCGAACTGAACTAAGAGCGCTTTATTTTCATAAAGAATTTTATGTGACCCCAATTCATCTTTCATGCATATACTATCATAATCTATATATAGAACTCTCATCATATATATATTGATAGAATATACATCTATTTCTATTGAGTATGTATGTCCAATTTTAATCGGTCTCAATTGAGACCGATTAAAATTGATCCCTTGTTACTGCTCATAAGATAAGTAATAGTTAGGGATAGGGATGACAGGATTTGAACCCGTGACATTTTGTACCCAAAACAAACGCGCTACCAAGCTGCGCTACATCCCTTTCAATTGGTTTACTGTGTCATTGTAAAGAATCTTTGTCTTGTTTTCCACATCTTGATTTTCTCCGTTGATATATATAAATTATCCTGCCATTTTTTTTCTTTTTAGTTTCATATTGTATAACTTAATTATAATAATAAAAGACTTATATACATCTGACATCCGCCTAACAAAAAAATGAATATTTTTAGGGAATGCTCGGGCAGAGCAGAAATGGACCTCTTTTTTTGTTAAAAAAAAAGAATATCTAATGAATCGTTGTACATTTCAATTTGAATTAGGAATTCTGCGTACAAATACAAGTGGTTATTAACTAAATAACCATCCGATCATATTCATATATGTAATTATGTATTACAAATTACAATAAAGAATAAGAATTAAGAATAAAGAAGGAGGATTTTAAATGCGAGATCTAAAAACATATCTCTCCGTGGCACCAGTGGTAAGTACTCTATGGTTCGGGGCTTTAGCAGGTCTATTGATAGAGATCAATCGTTTATTCCCGGATGCATTGATATTCCCCTTTTTTTCATTCTAGTTATTGACACGGGAAGGGGTGAAGAAGATTAGAGATACAATCAAATATCTGTGATTAATCCCCCCTTCTCCTTCTTTTTTCTTTTTTAGAATTCGAATAAGTTAGAAAAGAGAAAGAATAAAGTCGGATTCGGCCTCAGTGAAACTCGGAATTCGGTCCAGGCTTCAATTGAATTTAATTAATAAGAAATTCAAAATTCAATTAATAATGAATTCCATTTCTATTAAATAATAGGGTGAGACCAGAAATGGAAATGGAATGGCTAAGGCGGGGCAAGAATATCATACAGGATACTTAAATGAAAACTGAAATACTGTACTGTGATTCTAAATATAGTTAGAAATCATTGGATTACTTAATTATTACTATACTATATTGATTGGAACGAGATCCTTCATAATTTGATTTCGAGTTAGCAACTTCTATTATTTTTTTTTCGTTCCTTTTCGCTTCGAATCGTAAAATAGAAGAGTTAAGTGAATCAAAAACACAAAGGAGGTTCATGGCCAAAGGTAAAGATATCCGAATAAGGGTTATTTTGGAATGTGCCAGTTGTGTTCGAAACAGTGTTAATAAGAAATCAACGGGTATTTCCAGATATATTACTCAAAAGAATCGACACAATACGCCTAGTCGATTGGAATTGAGAAAATTCTGTCCCTGTTGTTGCAAACATACGATTCACGGGGAGATAAAGAAATAGAGAAAATTGATCGCTTGTGTGTCACCCCTCCAAGGAACATGAAAAATGATATATTTTTTCATATTGTTCTAAATTATATTCGAAATTGTATATATAACATATATTTCAAAATATTAAAAATAAAATATTAAAAATATAAGAATAAAAAAATAGAAACAAAACAAATCCTATTTTGTAAGAAATAGGATTTTCGGGATAAGGAATAAACAAACCATGGATAAATCTAAGCGACTCTTTCTTAAATCCAAGCGATCTTTTCGTAGGCGTTTGCCCCCGATCCAATCGGGGGATCGAATTGATTATAAAAACATGAGTTTAATTAGTCGATTTATTAGTGAACAAGGAAAAATATTATCTAGACGGGTGAATAGATTGACCTTAAAACAACAACGATTAATTACGATTGCTATAAAACAAGCTCGTATTTTATCTTCGTTACCTTTTCTTAATAATGAAAAACAATTTGAAAAAAGCGAGTCGGCCGCTAGAACTACTGGTCTTAAAACAAAAAAAAAATAGGGTTACTCTTCAATTGAATTCAAATTCCAATCTAAACTCAAATCAAATGTGGATTGATGTTTTGTTCGAAAACTACGACAATCCAATTTGGATTATCGTGTTGTAT
>JAIUCV010002678.1:10000-43015 GCA_026724425.1 Erythrophleum ivorense | reverse complement strand
GTTAAGTACGAAGGGAGTAGCTCGACCAAAGGGAGAGGTATGAAGTAACTCGACTGATAAGGAGAGGTACGAAGTCACTCGACTGAAAGGTTAGAAGCTAAGACAGCAGCTCGACCAACGGGAGAAAAGAAGTGCGACCGATAGGCCCGAGAAAGGCAGTGAGTTGCTATTCAGTCAGTTCAGTCAGTAACTATTCATTTCTGAGTTCATTTCCATTTCATTTCCTAGGATAAAGCACTCTGGAAGGGAGAATTGAAGACGCTTAGTGCTTGGGCTCTAAGGTTTGACTTAGTGTGAAACTAAGGAGCGAACAGAGCAAATAGGAGCGAGAGGATCGAAGCAGCGAGAGCGACTACGTCCCTTGAGATTACTTACTATGAAAAGGAAGTAGGGCCTATGGCACGAACGATACGAGAAGAATTCGGACAGGTGTGGCTAGCTCTGGGTCAGCTGTAATTACATATAATGAGACGAAGATAAAGCATGAATTACGATCCAAGAAATCCTGATTATTGTTCCTACGATAAGATTGATTTTTCAGAGGTAGGTTCGAAGAGCTCGAGCTAGGCTTTAGGTACGTTGTTCTCGATCGATAAGGGAGAGGATGGGAAAGAGCAAGCTATTCCTGCGCTTGCTATTCCAAAGCTAAAGCTTAGTAATAAAATACCAAAGCTTACAGATGGGGCATCATCGGATCCCAGGAAAAGAGAAATATCTAGAAAAGTCAACCTCCCCCAGCAATCCAGACGCTATAGGCTTTCTAGCTAGTGCGCTTAATCAATCCCTTGTTGCTTGTTGAGTCCCATCGCTTGACTGAGAGGTACAGTTAATCGACCGATAGGGAGAGGAAGGGAAATAGAGTAACCAAGTGGTATTACTTAAAGTACGTAATTCCTATAGGAAGCTCTACCATAGGGAGAGGAGCGGTGGAAAGTCACTGTACCGATAGAGGTGCTGGAGAAGGAAAGAAAGATAAATATTACCTATTGGTCTCGCTGCTCTCGCTCCTGTGTTCAAGCCTATAGCGTTAGCGCCCCTATCTAAATCTTCAGCCCTTCCTTCTTTGGTTTTCAAACCTTAGTAACAGATGCCTGATCGTGAATAAAACTCATTCTAACGTCTCCATCCTCTCCCTATCCGGTCGAGAACTTCATGCCTTAGGACGCTTCTTTAGTTAGTTGCTGGTCGAGTAACTACATGCCTTATTCTAGGGTTAACCTTGCTTTCTCAGTAGCGAATATAGCCGTCTGCTCTGCTGCGCTTTCATACCTCTCCTTATAGTCGAGCGATTTCATACCTTAGAATGCTTTCAGTCAATTACCTGATCGTGCTGTCTGCTGTCAATAGACTAAAAGAAAGAATTCCCTCTCTATCTAAAGCGAGGGAAAAAATAGAAATACTCTACGCTAAAAAGAAGACTATTCCCTCTAGTGACCTGTAAAGAGTAAGGAACGAAGTTAGCAATATAAGCTCGAAATGATGGACTATATCCATATCCATTCCCCGCCCGAAAAGAAGATATCGAATTCCATCAGTTCAGTTCTAAATCTCAGTTGAAGAAGAAGAAGTAAGGTCAGCCTTTACCCTAGGGTCGAGTAACGTTCGTGCCTTTCTTTAGCTCTAGTTCAGTGATTACTGTTTCATTCTTATTTCTTTCTCTTTCTTAGCTGGGGTGATAGGCATAGGCATAGTTTGCCGGGGATTCACTCAAGCTATAGGCATAGATTGCAGTCTAACCTGCTTTCTAACGGACCGAGAATCAGTCTTTTGATCCCCTTCGAGCCTACTCTATCTCGCCTACTCGTAAAACCTTGCTTCTTTGGACGAGCTGCTATCTGCGCTCGATCTTATGGTCTGGCTTTCGGGGCTAAGGTTTGGAGACGCTAATAGTGATGGAATTGATCTTCTTACTGAACAGGTCCCTTGCTTCTTCCTTAGACCGAGTAAGATAGATAGTTGCGCACTAGCGCGTTAGCTATTCCCTTTGATTGTGTTTTCGCTAAGTCCCTTCTATGGTCGAGCTGCTATCGCTCCTCACTTAAAGCATAAGCGCTGGTATTCAATTGCTTCCTTGTTACAGTAGGGAAGAGAGAATAGAATGTAGAATAGAATTTCGTTCCATTTTGCTCTCTAGGGACTTCTAACGCATTTTCAGGTCATTATGTCTATGATTACCCATACCCTCTCCTTGTCAGTCGAGATACTATATTCCGAGAGCAGGCTAAAAGCCTGTTAAAGTTAAAGGCAGGAAGTGAAATAGAGTTCAGAGTTTGAGTTTGAGTTCCGATTCCGATACTCTTTCTGTAAGCTTTAGGTACGGTAAGTTGCTCGAGCGGAGAGAAGAGGTATGCAATCGCTCGACCGTAGGGAGAGGTTCAAGGAGCGAGAGATGCTCGAACGATAGTGAGAGGATCGAAGAGCGAAGCGAGAGGGTACGGTACCTCTCCTTGGCAGTCGAACTTACTCGAGCGAAGTGAGAGGTCTGATAGCGTGCCTTCCTCTCCTTATCTATGATTGAAGAATCCGTTTTCAACTCGAAGTTAGAGATTTGACTTTCCTGAACCAACTCTGGAAACTAAGAAAGCGGCAACCGGGAATGAGTATTCTCAATTCTTTCTCTAAGGCAAAGCGACCGACCAGAGACTGCATTCATTCTTATAGTTCCGTAGGAGAGTCAGCAAAGACACAATTTCAGGAGAACTGCTCTTTAGCTCCTCTCCCTACGGTCGAGCGATTTCATACCTTCCTCTGCGAGCAATTCATACCATTGAGTCGACAGATAGGGAAAGGTAGGACCTTTTCAGTACAATCCAAGAAACCAGCGAAATACAAGTACAATTCTTTCTTTGATTTAAGGTAGCTCTAGCTTGCCAAAGACTTTCATGTAAAGCTAAATAGAATAGAATTGATTTAAGGCCGGGGCTCCTCAGCCCTCTCCCGCCTATGGTTCTGCTCTCCCGGATAGGCTTGAAAACCTTGCTTCTTTGCCAACTCTGATAAAGCTTCTCGCTAATGTAGAATTTCCTTCTTAAGGCCTCTAACGGGGCGACGAAAGCGTTTTCTAGACATCATGTGGAGAATCACTGGACGCTTTCGTTCTTCTCGTGATCGGAGTCCCAATTAGTTGGGGGGGAATTCCCCGACTCCGCAGAAAGAAATTCCTCATTCTCTGAAGATGCATTGATGTGAAGAGAGTCCCCAGAAGAAGCCGGTGAAGAGGATGATGCCGAGGTTGACGGCAGAGGCAGCCTGGTTTCCGAATCCGCCCCAGCATTGAGTTCAGTTTCTTGCTTCCCTTCTGTGCTTGCCTTAGCCTAGTGCTACGTCCTATTCCGACTCTTTGCCATACCACTGCTGGGAAAAGGGGCTTTGATGCGGGGATTCCCTTGTTAGAGTAAAGCACTAAAGCAAGCAGTCAAGCAGGAGAGGAATACGGTTCATATGGTTATTCCGCATCCCATACCGGTAATTCCTTATCCTAAAGGGATTTATGTACTTCCATTTCTTTTGGATGATTCATTTCATTAGTGGGAATAGTCCTTGTCTCTAACTCACTAGAGGCTAGGGTAATAAAGAGAAGAGGCCTTTTTGTTGCGTTGTGGTGATTTTCTTTATCCTTATGTTTGGAGTAGTTTAGACTGGTCTAGAACCATGTCGGAGGTTAGCCAAGTTTCACACAGTAGTCAGAGTCAGGGGTCTTGGAGCCTTGAATGAGATTCCTTCGCTTCAGATAACTACTGTGAAGCTCGATGGAAGCAATTCTCTTGCGGTCTGCACTCTTGTCAATCAAAAGTATGGGGGATGGTGGACTACTTGACTGGGAAAGGCAAGGAGCCAAATATAGTCAAAATATCCCTATACCTATACCTATATGACTTATATCCAATTGTACGGCTTGGCAACTTATTCATGACATAGACTGCAAAATGGAGAGCTTCAAGCCAATATTTAGCAGGCATACCAGCTTAACTTTAAATAATAAGGCCGGGGCCCGACTGACCTCTATCAAATGTCGATGCTTACGCTCAGCAGTGCGTCAAATAGCCTTCGTGTTGATCCCAAACCCTTTCAATCACCGAGGTAGAAGAAGGGTGCTCTCCTTATGCAATCTCCCAAGTCGAAAAGTATAAGACTCCCATTGCTGGTTAGCAGGGGAAAGCCTGAGTTCGATTTGATCGTGCTATTCAATTGCTTGCTTCTTAGCCTAAGCTTCTTTTTCTTTTTCATCTGAGAGCAAGGCATTCTTGAGCCTCAATACTAAACAGAAAGACCAATTGAAGCTGAACTCTTTTCTTCCCTGGGATTGGCTTTGGGCCTTTCCTTCGCTCACTGTAAGGAGAGGAAGTTTGAAGTTGCTCGAGTTCCTTCCTACCTTGCTTTAAAGCGATATAGAGTCTTTCTCTTTCACAAGGAATTAAGAAAATAGGTGTGCTGAGTAAAACCTTTTTCTTTTCTTTCCGCTATATCAAACTGCTAAAGCTAAAGGTACGTAGTTACTGTACCGATAGGGATAGGAGGGAAAACAGATTGTATAGGGGCGCAAACGCTATAGGCTTTCGCTAACGTGCGCTTAATCTAATCAATCCCTTGCTTCTTAGAGTAAGGAAGAGAACAGAAGTCGTGTCACTATTTACAATCAATATTCAACATCTTGCCCTAGGGAGAGTGAAGGGACCTTATTTTTAGGCCCGAACGAGACTAAGAATTACTCTTAATGAACCGTAGGCCCTAGGGATTAATTAAGAAAGAATAAGAAAACCATCAGTATGGGACGAGAACTCGCTGATTCGCTCTAAACAAAGCCTAATACGAGTTACTTTATCTCTATCTACGTAATTTCTCGCAGTAAGATAATAGCAAGCGTAAGCGAAGGAAAGCTACAGCTTTGGAAGATAGTAGCAAGCGTAATAGAATCTCATCTCATTGAAGATTGGATTTGAATATCTCTTATTTCACCTACGGACAGAGAAGAAGAAGAATTACATAGAATCCGTTCATTTATCAATCTCATTTCTGTAAGCTTTCCCGCTTCGAACTAGAAGGTTTTTCTCACTTACTTATAGAGTAAGTGAGCAATCAAACTAAAGCGAGAACCCTTAGAGCATACCTGGACTTTCTAGATAGCGGAGATAAAGAAAACTGAATTACGATAGGCTAAATCAACTTCTTTTCTTTCTTGGCTTATTTTAGGCTAAATCAAGGATCAGGCCTATTTGACTAAGGTTAGAATTAGCTTAGTGTGAAAGACTAAGGAGAATCTCATTTTCCCACATTCCCTTGGCTCTCCAACCCTACCTGTGTCAAATCGAGCTTTTGCTTAAGGGAATTGGCCGGTGGTGGAAATCTCTCCAAAGGGTCCTATTCGATAATGTCTATCCTATCTAGCATCTAGCGGACCTCCTGCTAAGCCAAGCCATAGCGCGACATAGGAAGATCTGGACGTGTACATATAGCTTTCATTGATTCTCACCGGTTATATTTATGCAAGCTCCATGGCGAAAGGAAATGTTGGAGGTGCTTAGGAAAATCTAGTTTAGGCCTTTTCGGAGAAGCGGCGAGAGGAAAAGTATTTGCAAGCGAACCAGTAATGCCACGGGGTTGAGAGTTCTTAGATGAAGCCTATGTTAAACCCACTGGGAAAAAGAAGAGAACTGACCAGAGTTTCCTGGTGGGGAAGGGATACCGGTCTTCAACGGCATAACCTTACCTTAAGCTTCACCGACAGCTTTATATGAAAGAATGCCGGAAAAGGTTATCTCAAGTTTTCCTCAAAAAGACAGCTTTAGAGCAACTTTCGCTCCTAACTAATAAAGGGTTGCTGACTAAACCTCTTAGCTCGATGAGCTGTCAAACCCCTCTTGTATCCGTTCCTCATTCTTGATCTTGTAACTTTATAATTGAATCGATTTCCCACTCCAAAAGGAGGGAAAGAAGTTGCGGATCTACCGTTGGGACAGATTGCAGGGGTTTTCCCTTAGCGCAAGCACTAAGTAAGTAAACTACCTTTGCCGATTCTTTAAATGTAGGCAAATAGAGAGGAACTTGTAACATGAGCCCGCCCAGTATTAGATAGTTGGTGAGGGCAGGGCATATTTGTTCATGGTCAAAAAAAGCGAGGTCTGGGGCTCATTCAAAGTCAAATCAAGGGGAGAGGTACGATGAATACATTGATTATCTAGGTTCGTCTAGTCTCGACAAGACGGGAAGGGGCTCCTTCGTTGCCTTAAGTAGAGATGGGCACTACCAAAAGACAAAAGGCGGGCTAGTACGTGTCCGGTGATGACGACGCCGTAGTACTTCGATTTTGAGTTCCCTTTAATATAATAAAGCATTCGATTGATTGCCTCTGATCGGAGTCCTTGAGTTATTAGAGTTACACGTTTAGCTTCTAAACCCGAAACCTACCAACGATTCCACCTTTCCTCAAAGGCTAGGGCCGATGACCCTCTTTCGAATCATATTGTTCACCCGACAACCCCTCCGCCAAAGAATAGTAAGCCGGGAGATAAGAATTCTGTGAAAGTTTAATTCTTTGGATACTCTCCCTCAAAAGGCGTGTAAAGGGCTTTCTTTCACGCATGAGTTATACCGATCAAATCTTCGTTTTCGAGAGGGCCGTCTAAAACAACCGTATGTGTGGACACAGCCACGACGAACAAAACCAACGGCAGTAAAAGCAGATGTCTGGTCTCGATTAAGCCCGACGATCCTCTGGACAAAGAAGAAGATAAGATGTGGGCTGTTGGTCTTGATCTGCTGGTGTACTCGATCAACTGGTCGCTCCTCGTTGTTCTTTCTCTCCAACCAAACGTGTGTCGAGCCCGCCACCGTGCACGCATAGTGCAGAAGTGGGTCCCAAGGAACCCGCAGAAGCAAAGAGGTGGTGGCAGTAAACTGGGTCTCCAAAGGGAGAGTTGAGTTCACTTCCGAAAGAAGTTTTGGACCTAGTCACATCCTTTCCTACTATGTTCCAGCAATGAAAAATCGAGCGTTCCATCCGGGCCCGGGGCCTTCGCGTCCGCCCTGTACTCTGCTTCAGCACTAGAACGAGCAACCAAACTCCGTTTTTGACTTTCAAAAGAAGTGACGAGATTTCAACCCACCAACTGAACCCTTTGCGGTAGCCGGTGTCGGCTAGCAAGTTTTGGTAACACAAGTATGGCTCCGTCCGAGGATCAGTTATTGCGTAGGTAGTGAGTAGATGAATTGACGGTCCGGCCCTCATTCCAGCGAGGAGCGACTCATTGGAGCTTCGTTCACGTCAGGGTCCGGGGTAGGCGTGTATTTTCATCGAGATTGGGTTGGTGTTCAGTGTACCCAATCTCGAAAAGAATCAGTACACGCAACTACATCTCCGCTGATCTATATGCCCTGACGTGAACGGCAGCTTTCAGTGAGTCTTAGTTTGATGATCGAACATTCTTTCATAACGCAATTATGTTTAATCATCGGTGCGAGAAAGACAAATAGGTCGGGCACTCTCCTCGCCGTGATGGCAGCGATCTTGTGCTGCCAATGGTTGGCGCTGATCTTAGTAGGACCAGGACGGCGTATTTGACACTTCAATCAAATACCCGCTCAGGATATGAGCGAAAAGAGACACCTCTTACAGTGTAACCTTCACCCACGCCCGTGGGTCTGAACTGAAGGAGACTTTCGCCTCCAAAGACTGAGGTAACTAACCTCACATCTGAGTCTTTCCACTCATGACGCCTTTTCTCTAACGGCATTCTAAGCTCTCGATCCATACACGAGTTCTGGGTAGAATGGTGTCCAGGGGGTGGAAGAAAGATAGAAGACGAAGTAGGGAAGCTCCCTCTGTTGTAGCTTGCCTTACAAGGTGAAAGGCCAATCGAAAGAGGGGCGCGGCCGGACCACACATGTGTTGTGGATAAGGAGGGGGTCTTCTTTGAGGACCGTGTATAGATTGAGATTCCAAGGCAAATGAAGAAGAAGAATGATCACATGCCCGCCGCTTGATTGATTCACTCCATGACTAAAGAAAGAGGCTCTTGGCTATGCTTTTATTATGATATGATATTTCGAAGGGCTCAATCCCGTCGCTTCGTCGCTCAGTCCGTTGCTTCTTCCCAGCAAGAAAACGGAATAGCGTTAGTTAGTTATGAATCAAACTAGATTTGATATATGTTATTATTCAACAGAAAATCGTGAATGCAAAGCTTTCTTTGAGATTCGTTCGCTTATGTTAAACCTTCTTTAAAGCGAGTGAAGTGAACAAGAAACGGACTGAGCTAGCGCCATTAGCCCTCGAGCTGACGCTCGAGCGACTTCGTACCTCTCGCTATCGGTTAACTACGTACCTCGGACTATCGGCTTTCTATGTTGATTCTACGGCATCTTTTACTTAATAAAATCCTATTTTAAAACCAGACAATGGGTATTCAGTCACATTCACATCCGAAGAAGAAGACTTTTTCATTGCATTTGCTGGCCTAAGAGGCTTTTAGCCTGCTTTCGGAATAGAAACTATCGTTCGAGCTGTTGTCTTCCCTCCTCTCGCTATCGCTCGAGATACTTCGTAACCTCTCCCTCTCTTTGCCGAGCAGTGTATGGACGAGTTCCAAGCTCAGCTTTGTTCCACCCCCGGGTAGAGCTAGAAAGCCGGAATTTTATTTTAAGAATAGCCTTCTTTCGCCTGCTTGCTTTACATGGGCGCCTGCTTAGCTTTCTGGCGCTCTCCTGTTCTAGTACCGGTGGACTAGACAAGGGACCCTGCAGTTAAGGGTGCCACCCTTTTTGCAAAATCAATGCCCGCCTTCTTGTCTTGTTGCCGATGTTTTCGAGAGAACGAGAGGGGAAGCCTTTCTGTCAGAATTCGAACTGCGAAAGTGGGTTTCCGAACGGTCCCCCTTCAGGCCCGTGGTAAGATCCCTTGAAGACTACCATCTTGCTTTCAGCTTGCTTCAAGCGGTTCCAATTTCTTTTTTCAGATGCAACTCGGAGAGTGAATTGCCCCTCAAGAGCATTTGATCTTTCAACTGTAACCTCACGTCCACTCCGAATCGACTAGGACTCCCAGTAAAGTAAGGAAGAAGAGCGCTTTTCGTCTAAAAGGCGTAGAATCTTCCTTACTTTACGATAGTTCATCAAATTCTTTACAGAGTGAAAAGAGTTGCTGACTATCGATTTAGCTATCATTGAGGCAAGCAAGCCAAGAGAGAAAGACGAAGCGAGAGGAAGTGAGTCCGATAGGGATGGGATTGACAGAAGGAACGGAGTAGCTCGACCTTAGGGAGAGGTTCGGAGACGCTCGACCGATAGGGAGAGGTTCGGAGACGCTCGACCGATAGGGAGAGGTTCGGAGACGCTCGACCGATAGGGAGAGGAGCAGAAAAGCCAGATGCGGAGCTAGGGAGAGGAAGGTTTGCTACTGCTTTTGTTTTGAACTAGGTTTGCAAAACTGATGTTGCAGAGGGGTGAGTCACCACTTCAACAGGAGAGCGAAGAAGGCTTCTTTCGGCTGCTGAGGATCGCTTTGTGCCTGACTCCACTCACTACCTTGTAGCGAGAACGGATCTAGTTGCAAGCCTAAGCTTTGGAATCGTAATTCAGTTTTCTTTATCTCCAGCTAAGCCTTGGGGAAGGTTAAGAATAAATATTCTATTTCGGAGAGGAAAGAAAGAAAAATCTTACTGGTAGGTCGATAACTTCGTACCTCAGTTCTTACATCTGATATTAAGTCAGGAGCTAAAGCCCTCTCCCTATCGGTCGAGCGATTTCATACCTCTCCTTACGTCGAGTAGCTTCCCGAGGCTTAGTAGCTTGAGTGAAGGGACGGGAAGATGATGTTCTTAGCTCGAGAGATAGCCTTAGTTGGCAAAATAGGGCCTGATTGCATTGAAGTAGTCCGTTTTCCCCATCCTCTTCCTAAGAGCTACCAGTAACCTAAAGCTTAGCTCTCCCGCTAGTCGTTAAAACTTCCTCTCGCTAGCAATCAAACGGATGCAGCAAAAAAACGGAATAGCGTGTCTAACGCGCAACGGCTTTCGCTAACGTGCGCTCTGGCCCTTGCTTGTTCTAACGCGCAACGTGCTACACTGCTCGACTGAAAGGAGAGGGCTTGAAGCTAACGTGCGCCCCTATCTCTAAGGCCGTTGCTTGTTTGGTCGAGCTACTACGTAACTTTCTCCCTGGAACTGATTAAAAGAGGACTCTGTATCTCTTCCCTGTCTTTCTTTCAAGAGAAGTGAAGTTACTTTAGGGGGAATGAATTCTTTCTTCATTCTAAGGCTTCTAACGGGGCTTATAACGCCTTTTCTAGACCGAAATGGTTTCGATAGCGAGAGGAACGTAAAAGGACTGTTCAGTAAGAATCTAAATGATAATACGCTATATGGTAGCAGCTAATGTTGAATTTCCGGCCTCTAACGGGGCTTCTTCAGCCCTCTCCCTATGGTCGAGCAACTACGTACCTTTTCAGGTCCTCATTTGGATTCCATAAAATAGTCTTAATTAAGCCATACGGACAGTGAAGGGACCCCTGGGAGGGGGCCAGAGCGATCAGAGACAGCTTTCTTATTGGTCCTACGGAGATAGTCTCGTTATGGCGTTATGGATACTGGAAAAAAGAAAGAGAATCTTCCCTGTCTTCAAGATCAGTTACCCTTATTAGTAAGGACGAAGAATGACTGAAGTCAGATTAGATGATATTTACGCCCAGGAGAGAATTCAAACAGAATTACGATAGTATATCTTCTTTCCCCGAGAACGGTACTAAGATCCAATAAGGCAAACAGTAGCAGTAGCGGTCGGTAGCGGTATTAAGAAAAAGCAAATCAATCTCTCTATCTGAACTAGACTATTCTTCCTTACCCGGAGGAGAGTGAAGTGAACAAGCAAGGGCAGACGACGAGTAGGGGCTAGCGCTTCAAGCCCTCTCGCAAAGCTCGAGCTCAATCCTCTCACTTCGTTCGAGCGACTCCGTACCATATTCTCTTCCCTATCGGTCGAGAACTTCGTACGTTCCCCTATCTATGCTCTAAGGAAGAAGCAAGGTGGCGCACTCTCCGAAGCAAACAAGTGCATAGAACGATTTTGATTGAACCAGTAACAGCAAGCAAGTCCCCATCCTCTCTCTCCCTATAGGCTTGATAGCTGCTTTCAGACCTCTCCTTGTCAGTCGAGTCTGGCTGGCTCGACCTACAGGGATTGGTACGTACCCTCTCCTGCTGGCCTGAGAAAGGAAAAATAGTGAGTTGAGTTGATTGACCGGACTGTAACGCCATTAAGCCCTAAAGCTTTGCCTTTTCTTTCTTGCTCTTGTATCGCTCCTGTCTCTATCGCTCCTTAGTCAAATAGGCCTTCAAGGCACGTAGTTGCTCTCCTTGACAGTCGAGTCACTTAAAGCAACCGAGCAAGCGAAAGCCATTAAAGGAGAGGAAAGCCCCAATTTAGCCTTCTTCTAACCTTAGAATGGAATCTTCTAGAAGCCTGATAGCTAGAGCTAAGTCAACTTCCAAAGCTTAATAGTGAAATAAAGGAATCGGAACTATTCGATATCTTCTTCTCGGTCCTGTCTTCCGTCCATTCAAGGTTATCAGACACTCGATCGATAGGCCTGAAAAAGCAGTAAAGAGTCAGGTTTCTGCTGAGTCTGCTACTGTGCTTTAGCTATATAGGCTTTCTTTTCTAGCCTTTGCGCCCCTATCCCTATCTAAGTCGTTGTCCCTTGCTTCTTTGCTCACAGAGCTATCGTAATTCATCCTTGATTTAGTTAAAACAGTTACATTCCAAATTGGAAATGAGAAATCACTCACTGTGACTATTCTATTTAGCTTCACTTTCAACTCTATTGTTTGTATGAGAGCTTTGGATAGCTAATGCAGAGGCAGAGCAAGAGCGGTAGAATACTGATCCTTTGATTGATCTACGGGCTAAGGAACGGACAAGAGCATAAGAGGCGAGAGGAAGTTGGCAAGCAAGAGCTTTGGAATTGATTACACCATATCTTCTTACTTCTGTAATGCTGATTTATCTTATTAGCCTTCGTGACCAAAAGAAGAAGATTACTTACGGTTTTGTTTGTTTGTTGGTCGAGGCTATTCCCTTCTTTGCCTTAGAGAAAGAATTGAGAATACGATTGACCGCTTCCCTTCTTTAGCTGTAGCTGCTGTCTCAGACTATGGTTATTCCAATAAAGCAATTAAGAAAACATATTCAGATAACTGAATTACGACAGCTCATCAAGTGAAGTGATCCGAACAAGCAAGGTTACAAAGTAGCTCGAGCAAAGCGAGAGGCGCGATAGCTCTCGACGTCAGGAGAGGCACGCAGTTCTCGACCGATAGGGAGAGGTTAGAATACGCTCGACCGATAGGGAGAGGTTAGAATACGCTCGACCGATAGGGAGAGGTCTGAAAGCGCTCGAACGAAGTGAGAGGCATGAAATTCTCGACCGAACAAGCAACGGCCCGAGCGCACTAGCGTCTCAGCCCTATCGCTTCGCTCAAGCCTTTCGGCTAGCTAACGGACGCGCATCCGTTTTCTTGCTGGGAGAGGTACGAAGGCGAGACTATTTCATTCATTCTTTCTTCCCTCCCCTTACTACACTCTTCTTTCTCTTCTTACGGAGAGGGAATACTAATGATATCCCAAGTTAATAGAATAGCAATAGAATATCAAGTCATTCTCTTACAGCTAAGGTTTGAAGATAGATTGCTTATAGGCTCACGAACTCCAATCCAACTACAAACTCAGAACTCGAAGTCAGAACTCCAACTCTAGCCTTAGTTGCCCCGTTCGTTAGAGGCCGGAAATTCAACATTAGCGGTAGGCAAAGAAGCAATTTCAATACCAATCTCTTGAACGAAAGGGGAAGCAGCGTACCAAAGCATCCTGGGAGGAATTCGATCTCTTCAATCTCGGGATAGCAGTTAATTGAATCTCATAGAATAGAATAGAAGACTTTGCTCTAGCGAGAAGGCATCTGTTACTAAATCCAATCTCATTTGCCAACATTCCCTTGGCTCTCAGAATGAAGAAAACTCAATAGCTTCTATCAAACCTCCAAGAGTCTTGTATGAAAGAGCTTGTGCGCTTACGCTTGCTAGTATTAGTCTAGAAGCTAGAAGATAGGATTGGAATTCTAAAACTACGGAAGCAACTGCTTTCAAAGCAAGCGGGGGTACTACATCCGGAGCAAAGCAAGCAAAGGAAGCCGAATTAGCTTTACGATTCTCTTTCCATAGCAGATCACATCCGGAAGATGACTTTGGAACTCGGGTAATTAGCTTTCCCAGAAACTGGATGAAAAAGAAAAAGCTTACTACACTCTTCTTTATCTGATCTTCTTATCGTGAATTGACTGAAAGCGGAGGCCAACCTTCCTCTCGCTTCTTTATGCTCTTGCTCCCTACCTTACTCTACTCTAAGAATGATCCAATGGAATCTTCTTAAGCAGATAGAATCTCAAGGCAAGGGCTGAAGACAAAGTAAGCCAGTTCTACTACATAGTAACCTGTAACAGCCCAGAAGGGAATCCAGAGAAAGGAAAGGGGGAAAGCCTGAGTGCATCAGCTGTCGGCTCGTTGGTAAGGTCACTAAGCGCACATCTACGTAACCTCTCGCTTCGCTCGAGCGTCTCCGAACCTTTCCCTATCGGTAGAGTAAGTGAAATCTCATAGCTTGATATGAGGAACGGAGTAGCTCGAACGAATGTGAGAGGAACGGGTTCTCGACTGTAAAGGAGAGGTACGAAGTAGCTCGAACAACGGGAGAGGTCAAAAAACGGCTTTTTCTTAGGCGCAGGCCAGCTTTAATCGAACTCAGGTTCAGCTAAAGAAGATCCCGTCAAAAGATTTAGTCTGGAAGGCAATCTCTAGAAAGTCTTACCTCGTTTCCAGCTCTGCTTGCGGCATCGTCCCACACAGAAAGAAATGCCTTAGAATAGAATCAGCAATTCCCATCCTTTCTCTTCTCTTACAACCAAGTAAATCTGAGCGCCCTTTTCAAGATTGAATTCCATTCTCTGATTGAAGCAGACGACAGCACGATCAGGTAATTGACTGAAAGCAGAGGGACGGAGAGGAGATGCTCGACTGACAAGTTCCTTAGCACAAGCACTAAGTAAGTAAACTACCTTCGGAAGAAAGACTTGAACTTGCTTTGCTTTACCCTTCCCTGACTCTATCTACTGGGACTGACACTTCTTGGCTTACTGCACGCTTACTGTCTCTTTCACTGAAACTTCTTTGAATCTCTTTGAAAGAGATTGATTGGAAGAAAGGGACGCAGGAGATGGACTGAAAGGATTGAAAACGCTTAGTGTGTGAAAGGCTAAGGAGCGAGAGGTACAAAGTGACTCGACCGGAGAAGTTATTAAAGCATATTCCTACCTCTTATCAGTTCCAGGGAGAAGGCTCGTAAGACCACATTCAGACCAGCGTTAGTTGCCCGGCTAAAGAAGAAAGGGCTATCTCCTCACCCGGTCTTCATGACTCGAGCGCTAGAGAGAGGTCTACGAACCATCGCTTACAGAAACTGATACAGATACTTCTACTGAGACTGAGACTGAGCGACTCCCGTTCCTTGATCCTCCGGTTCTAAAAAATCGAATGAGACAGCAGCTACAGCTAAATAATATCGCTTGCTATTCTCTTACATCGAAATCAGGTTACTATTTTTCCTATAGAGCTTGATCCAATCCAAGAAAATGCATTCCTCTTTCCATCCTATCCCGTTAGCGACTACGTACCAAAGCAAAGAGGGAGGAAAGCGAGGATAAGCAGGTATGGGATTACGGAGGTGAGGTCTAACTGTCCCTAAGGGAAGCGGTCAATCGTATTCTCCCTCTTTCAGTCCCATACCTTATTTATTTCATTGGACTGACTGCATTTTCTTTGGATTGAATTTCTGCAACTCCCCAGACTCGAACTGGCACGGCTTACCCTTATTCTGATTCTTCTTCTGCTGATTCAGCAACAGATCTTCCTTCGATCCCAGTACTGTGCCTGTGCCTATTCTCTTTCTAGCTAGCAAGCCAATACTTCCTCTCCTGTTGGTCTTGCTACTTCGTATCCTCCGTTCCTTAGCCCAAGCAAGCACTAACTAAGCTAATTCCATCCCCGGACTATTCTATGGTCTTGCTCTCCTGTAAGTAGAGATAATTCAATCCTCGGACATTCCTACCCCGGACTGTAACGCCTTAAGCGCCCTCTCGCTTTGCTATCGCTGCTCTTCTTGCTCTTGTTCGCTCCTCTCCCTGGAACTGATTAAAAAAAGACTCCGTATCTCTCCCGATAGGGATAGGAAGGTACAAGGTTGCTCGACTGTAAAGGAGAGGCCAGATAGGGCCAAAGCTTACGGCTATACTATATATGTAATTATTAGAGTTCAGTTCAAAATCCCTATTGGGAACGAACAAGAAGAATCCACCCTCTCCCGTTGGTCGAGTCAATCCTCTGGCAAAGCTCGAGCTGCTATCACGCCCTAGCCTATAGGCTTTCTTGCTGCCCCTATCCCGTCTAAAGCCGTCTTTGGTAACATCACTTCACTTGAAGAGAGGGAAGAGACAAAGTCATTCTTATTCCTATCCCTACTGGTCTCCCTGCTTCGCTCCTGCGCGAGACTAAGGCCTTACTACTTATTAGACTTTCGCGCTTAGCCCTTTTCCGGGGATTATCCTTGAAATTGAGAATCCATGGCATGGGATTGATTGAACTCTTTCTTTGTTGGATTTCCTTGGGACTGATTCTTTTATTGCTTATTCTCGGAATGACGGATTACAGTGAACAGGCTTAAGCGCCTGAACTACTTCTTCTGATGCTTCCTTTTGAAAGCAGACTAGCGCACTAATCACAGACTAAAAGAGCTGCTTATTTTATTGATCAGGCAACTCAATTGCATCTTTCCTTGCTTTTGCAGCTACAAGGGCGGAGTTGGGAAGAAGAGATCAAAGAAGAGAGGAGAGACTAGTACTTGTAGTAGTAGTTGCATTAGCTTCGGCTGACTCTTTCTTTCATGCAATCACAATGAGTAATGGTGATGCTAATCCAAGTCATTGAAGGAAGATGCCAATCCGAAGTTTAAGAGTGAGGCCTCTTATCAGATTAAGTAGAGTTGGGATTGAGATTGGTACGGATTTGAGCGAATTCCCTTCCTCTGGCGAGTGACTCTTCCGGATCTTAGCTCGCATCCTACGATTGATGCCTTGACTAACAAGGTTTATGCTGCTTTGTCCGCAGCAACCATTTGCTAAGCTAATCCCTGCTTTGGAAAAAGACCTACTTTAAGAGTTCCTCTGATTCTGATTGAATAGCTGCCTATTCTTTCACAACAACCATGGCATGAACTAGTAGCTTTAGAGCTCCGGCAAGAGTGAGAAGATAGAGAGCTTTCTTTAGAAAGATGATGGAAGGAGATGTGGCATCTAATCATCTAGCTGCTCTTTCTGTCTTTCAGCGCTTTGAGATGAGAATGAGTTTAGTATCGGAAGTGAGACTCGTCGATTTGCTTTGGATTGATTGTGACTTCCTCTTTTCTTAGGGATTTTCAGGGACGAAGGTAGCTCGACTGTAAAGGCCTTATAACGTAATGGGTTGCTCGAACGAAGTGAGAGGAGAGGAAGATGCTTTCTTTTCCGAGTAAAGTAAGGAGGTTTGGGAAAGCTAATTCGGCTTCCTTTGCTTTGCTCCGGATGCTGCTATCAAGAGAGCTGGATTGAGATGCCTTTATTAAGGAGATCCTTTTACTCGGATGAGGTAATCAATAAGCAGGCATTCCTTCTATTCATCGGATTGAGTTCATTATCTGGAATTTGTCTCATTAATAAGCTGGGAGTAGGCGAACTCTTTCTGAAAGAAGAGAGAGATGAGCTAGTCCAGCAGATGTAAGGAGGATTAGGATAGCTTCTCTTACGCAATTAAGTCAATTGCATCGACGAGCCTTCCTTTTGCCTTTATTTCCCCGACTTATCTGACTGACAATGCAAAGAAGAAGAAAAAGAATTGAGCGTCAGATGAGATGCATTTCCTAAGGAGCCTCAATGAGTTCAGTAGATGATGAGTGCAATGATTCTTTAATTAACACATGGCTAAGAGTTCGAAGCCTAGAGAAATGAGTGGAACAAGAAGGCTAGCACAGACAGAGTCTGAGATGCGGGAAAGAGATCCAGTGAGAAGGAAGTAAGTTGCTAGAAGTTGATGAGCAGACTCATTCCTTTTATAGGCTGCCTCTTGCTAATGAACTGGCAGAAGTGCCAATAAGAAGAGCTGGAAGGGAAAGGCAGAGTTGATTCTTTGAGTTACCTGGCTAAGGGTCCGGAAAGAAGGCTAGCTATGATCTTTATAGATGTGCAACCCTCACCTATCTTTAAGATAGGGATGGAAGAGATAAAGAGGGAGATGAGCTTAGGACTTAGCTGGCATTAACTTCTTCATTAGCCGGGAATCTTATTGGAAAGAGTTAGTCGGATTTTTATCCAGTTCGGAAGATAAGGAGTGAAAGAAGAAGCTAGAGAAGTGAGTGCACTAGATGTGCAACTAGAACTAGAAGAGTTACGAGTGGAACCACTAATTCTTTTAGTTAGCTGTCTGGGAATTAATTGGATTTGAACTCATACGCACGCATTAAATAAAGAATTGATAGAAATACATACGCTGGTAAGGAACAGTGCTTGGCAAGCAGTTTAACATTTATTTAACTTCAACTCAAAAGAATCACTCGTCGTTTCGTTTAGACAATGGGGGAAGAAGCCCTGCTTTATTCAAACGATGTAGACGCTGCGTATTCGTATGCCAAAGACGCTTGCTTGTGCCACAAATCACAAATCATAGGGTTCATGGGATGCAGATGGGGATGCTCTTCTATATCTTGATTCCGTTCTAGACCCATAGGACCATGTTTCAAAGCTAGCCTATGTACCTTACCTCCGAGGAGCCACCAAAGTAAGCAAGCAACCTTTAGTTTAGGGCAGCAAGCCCTTTCTGTTAGTTAGTCGGGTGCTGGATCATCTTCTCGTAAGAACTCTTAATCCCCATCCACACCACAACTTTTTGCTTGCTGGTTACAGCTTTAGCGACTGTAACTTGATATTCAAGCAATTTGAGTAGTGAATCGCCCAGTGTAGGCTTGCTTCGCGTAGGCTACACAAGCTAGGCTTCGAAAGAAAGAAAAAGGTGCGTGCCGCACTCACGAGGTACTGCCTCTCTGAGTTAGATTCCGAACAAAGTTTTTTGAGTGGATCCATTCTCTTCCTTTTTTGCAACCTCTTTCTATTAAGTAAAAATCGATGGAACCGGAGCCCCAGAATCTCATTCATTCTCTTTGCCAGTTCAGTGCTACCCTTCCTTTAGGGCAACCTTAACTCGCTTCGTCGTCATGATCGGGAGAACTCACAATGCCCAGATCAAAGGCGAGATTAGCTCACTTCCACACCGACTCAATAACTGAATCCTCTCGAAAGAGGGAATCACCTTGACTTGAGGAAGAGTGGAAAGCATCATAAAGAGGGGTTGCTGGTTCGCGCGCTACGGCTTGATGTCTACGCGCCTTAGCACGCGCGATATCGCTTTCCTAAGCTAAGCGCTAAGCTAGCTCACTTTCTTTGTGGGTCACGACTTCAAGGTCTTTAGTTAATGACCCGTAAGCGAAGGTCGCTTCAATCAAAAGAAGCCGGTTTCTTTGGTAGGCCAACAAGGCAAGGCCCTGAAAAGCAAAGATTTTAGATGAGAGAGAGGGCAGAGGCAAAGCAGGCACATCAAAAAGTTGATTCGGTTAGTTAAAAGTCTGAGGATGACCTGTTGACTATCTTGTTAGTCTGTAGGTAGGAATACCGAAAATCTTTCATGATGAGCGTCAAAGACTCAAAAGCTCACGCACGATCTACTGATGAAATAGCATAATCGCGTTCAGGGACAGGCTTTCTCCCCAAAGCATACTTTTGCTTGCTCGGCATAGCACAAGCTGATCACACTGTGACTTCGAGCACTTCGGAGGAAGCGCGGTTAACAAATTCCTCAGCGCTTAAAGCAAGATTCGGAACTTTAGTTTAGTTAGAGTCCTCGTTTCATCCGCCCTTTATCTTTCGACAGATGGTCTTGGTCTGTGTTGGTGGTATCATGAGCTTAGCTAGGCAGAGGGCAGTATGCCGGGCCATCGAAAGGGCGAAAGCGTGGAAGAGAGGGGAGTCTTGCCATGAGCTCATTTATCCAATCATCCAGCAGCCAAGATCAGATATCGAGATTGAAAGCCTTCCTTTCCAGATCAAGGCAAGGGTATCTTTTTTCTGATGCGGATTCCTCTCCCACTTCTTTGCTTTAAAGCGATATATATAGAGTATTTCAGTCTTTCTGTGCATAGTTTAAGAGAAAATAGTAAGAAAATATAATACAATAGTCCTCTAATGAGAATCAGAGTTCAAACCTTGGGCTTGGCTTTCCCATCCTGTTATATATATAAATTTTTAATCTCTGTAATTCGAATTGCTATCGTGTCTTGTTTGACTTTTGATTCAGACTTAACTGTCCGTTCACTATTGAAACTTCAAAGACATAGAGCCAGAGACTGGCAATGATTCGAACTTCACCTGCTTTTCATCGTAAGATGATGAGAGCGAGGTAAAATAACGTAGAAAGAGAGAAAGTCTGTCTTCCCGACTATCGCAGTTAGGTTGCCAATTATTTGGTAAGGAGACCTGAGTGAGAGGCTTGCTCTCAACTCTAGCGACTGGTGCTGGTCTTGCTGTTTTCAATAAGCCTACAAGGTACTAATAATGATGATGCATCTGCTTGTACAAGATAGAAGCATTAAGCGACACGTTATTAGTGCCCTCGTGGCCGATTTGAGGACTGCAATGCCTCACGTCTAGAAAAGAGCATTCCGTGCGACTCGCTTCTAACTTGATTTAGGCGTTAGGGAGCAGACAAAGAAGGAATGTCGGTTCCTAGTGCTCATTGAGCCGGTACGGGGTTGCCAATGTTGCGTATGATTTGTAGACTTTCTACATCTCATCCAATTGTCACAGGTTCTAACTTGCGTCACAGGTTACGACCTGAGCATTGGCAGTTATACTGACCACATTTGTAACCACCTGTGATCAGCACTCTTGTGAGGCTTGCTGATGAGTTCAACTTAATGAGGAGCCTTGAATACCATTGCTCCCGTTGGGCTTATCTCCAATCCTCGCAAGTGACCCGGACTTCGGTGCTGGTCCTCGTAGTCTTACCTGTAATCGAGGTCGGCTTCCACCTGTAGTGAAATCTGGAGGGCGCACTTGTTCTGCTTTGATGTCTCATTGTAGGACTCTTGCCTTCAAAGGTGGGGCGGGCGCCTTGGAGATGGAAATCTCTCCAAGACACCTTATCTACTGACCATATTGTCTGTCAATCGTTGCAGTCATCAATACAGTTGGCAGTTGTAAACTGCAGCTGTGCTTGGTGTTTTGCCTATTCACTTATGGGTGGAATGCAGTCGTACTGGACCAGGCCTTGATGAGATACTTATTGCTGCTGCTAGTGGAAAGGAAGCTAGTAGTGAAGTGATGAGTTATCATCTTTGGTTCTCGGTTTAGCCACGACTGGATTAGCCAGTCTCGTAAGTCAGCGCCCAACCGGGCACTCCCGCGAAAGCGGTCTGCAGGTGTGCAAAGCTGCCTACGATAACGTATTGTGAGTTAGTTGAACTCTCCAGTCTTTGGCATCATGTAGATTAGAGTGCGCACACAGGGTAAGCACTGCTGAGGCTAGCTAATATCGTACCTCGGTTTGCTATTAACCGATTTTCTCTGTTTGTGCTTATGCTGTGCGCTTCACGCTCTGCTAGCATAGAGTCGTTGTCTAACCTCCTTGGGAGAGAGTGATTCTCTCTTACCGCTTATTAGAACATAGGAGAAAAGCACTATGCTGGCGTCATGAGTGGTAACACAATCATACACATTCTGACCTGAAAACTCCTTCTAAGCCCGGCCTTAAGAACGAAATTGAATTGCGTATGTGATGCTCGAGAGATAGGGAGAGCGTCTTCAAACCTTAGCACTAGGCTAATTCAAACAAAGCTTACAGACAACAGAAACAGAAAACGGCATTACCTAAGGTTGAGCTCAATTTCTTAGCGGCTAAATACACGATCACGATCAGGCCTATTTGACTAAGGTTATCAGATCTCGACTGTACAGGAGAGGCGCGATACAGAGCAAATAGGAGCGAGAGGGTTGACTCGAGTGAAAGAAAGGAGAGGTATGGAATTACTCGACTGAAAAGGAGAGGATGGAGACGATCAGAACGTAAATCCTGATTATTGAACCAGTTCAAGCTACAACATAGTAACCTAAAGCTTAGAAAGAGCGTCTCCTTCCCTGCCAACAAAGTCTATTTTATTGTAACTAACTGAGTCTTGAAACTAAAGGCTTCAACCGATGTCTTCACACTCCATTACCTTCTGTCAAGACTATTCCAGCGCTTTAGCTTGCTATGGAAAAGCATAGAGAAATGCTGTTCCTACACTGATTACCGTTCGTGACCGGCTATCTTCAAACCTCTCCTTTACGAGTTGCGTATAGTGACTCGACCAACGGGCAATCTATCTTTCTAAGTTCTTAGCTCGAGTGATTGAATACCTTCTTTTCCTTTCGTTCTGGCTTTCAGAGTGAGTTGCTTCCTCTTGCTTCTTTGGTCGAGTGGCTTCCTCTTGCTATCAGAGCTAAATAGAGATGGACTCTACTTCCCGGGTAAGAAAATAGATGCCTGAAAGAGGTTCTTCTAAAGTTCATTCCTTCTTTCTTCTTTACGCTTTTAAGTTTACTTATCGGGAAATATACTACAAATCACTAGTATGGCTATCGAAATCATAATAATCCTATTGTTGTACATTAATAGGAGGAAGAAGATTTCCTTTCAAGGAAATGGGATTCGTATTCTTAACCTAAGGATACCGACTTGAAGCCTGAAAAGAATAAGCTTGTATTCGATCTCTTTATCCGTCCCTGGATCACGCACAGGCGCATGTAAACTAAAACAAAGGACCTAAGTACAGTTTCACCGCAGTTTGTTGAACGCGCACCATCCCTTGCCCGTGAAAAGCGCTTTTTCTGCTATGAATGAAAGCCCTCTCTCTTAATCTTAATAAATTACGACTTGTGGCCAATGTGGCATTCGTAAGACCGCCCCTTTTCAATACTTCTGGTTGGATTCGCATCACATATAGAGAAGCCATAAAGAAACTATTTGACACAAGCCGTTCCTACGATTCCTGCTTTCTTCCTTACCTTAAGAGGCAAGCGATTTCATACCTTATTTTATTAGTACTTAGTGATCCGGCTTTCATGCGTAAGTGAAGTCGACACTTGAATAAAAGAAAGATCAGTCTCACCTGATCCGCCATATCCCTACGGATAATCATAGCTTACAAGATCGATTTCTTTCTCTTACGTGCCAGTACAAGAGTAAGGATATACGAGAGGTTGCCCAGCTACAAAACATAGTGACGATCTTGCTCGCTTGCTTCTTTTCATTCTATTCTAGCTTGCCTTCTTACATCTTCCGCAGCAACCCCCTATAGTAAGTCGTTTCATAGTCTCCCAAAAGAAGTACTTTCGTGAACTGCACTTTGCCTATTTCATATCCTATATCCTAGGACTGGGCTAAAGGGCGAGTGAAGGTCTTCCCGAGAGAAGGAGGTGGTGTCTATGCAAGCACCTTTCCGAGTCCGTTCTGTAACTATAGTGGCCATGTTGAGTGAATCGTGGATCGAAAAGCCTCTACAATAAGAGCAGATCCACACCATAAGGCTAAACGAAGCTAAGTCAGGGCGGAGAAAGTCCTACACGCGAGTAGGACTCGGCGGACATTCTTCATATACATATATAAAGAGAAGTTGTGTCTTTTGCTTCTTTTAGGCCTCTTTCTCTAATCTACTCTTTCTTAGCTTAGTCAAAGAATTTTCTTTCATAAGGCTTCTGAAGATCAGGTATTGAGAAAGAGTTTGTGTTAGAATGTCGAGATTAGGTTAGTGTGAAGTCTACCTCAAAGTTCTGTCTTTCTTCATTCAAGATTCAAGTAAGTTAGTTGATCGAGGTTTGAAGACGCTCGACCAACGGGAGAGGAAGTGAGACCAATAGAGCTCTGTGTAGTCCGAAATGGTCTCGCGAAGCCGGTAATCCTTTGCCCTAATGATGAACATCGCTGATGGAGTCTTCAGGACCGCTCTTATAGAGAGAAAGTCGCGCGGTTACCGATCGATCTAGCCATGCTTTGTGCGAGCCGTATGCGGTGAGTCAGTCGAAGGAGCGGAATTTCTGCCGGCCTAGTTAAAAAATAGATTTTCATTGACCAAACCTGAATGGACTGCTCCTGCTCTTGGTCATAAAGGGAGTGAGTGCAAGCCCCCGTGGTTGTTAATCCCATAGCATAGGTCTAGAGCACGATCACTTGAAGAAGAACATACCACCGGTTGATTCACTTGTCTGATTCGGTATGTAGGCACAGAGAGAGTGTTCCAGCTTGAGCCAAGAAAGTCTCACCATTCTATGTAGTACATCCACAACTTCTCAGCTCTTTCATTGCAACTCACCACCCAACAACGGCCACCCTCCCTAGGTGTAAGATAATAGGGCTTGATGCCTAGCGGCTTCCTTTTACGGGTTGTCTACCGATCTCACTGGTTCACTCCCTTGAGGAATGTTCCTCGAGTCGTGATGCTTTGATTGTCGTCTTTCGAATTAAGGATTTGTCTGGCTGGTGTTCAGCCAATGGCTTTTGTCTTCGGGTGCCTCGCCTTTAAGGCTTCGTTCCACTCCTCTTCTGTCACTCTCATCTTTCTCATGAGAGAGATTTCCTGAACGGATTGTTAGTTCTTAACATCCTGTCTCCCCTCCACCAACCATAGTGTGAGCTGCTCCGAAGAGCAAGTTCTATTCTTCCTCGGCAGGCTTTTTTTTTATTAAGAAGCAGAGTTCGGAACAGCTCTTCCTATTCTTTTCCTATTACCAGCCTACCCCAGCCCAGATAGGCTTGAGATATATACTTCTAAAATAGTTCATCAGTGAAGTCGAAGATGAAGGGAGAAATGAGTAATTCGATCTCCTCTTTCAGGGGTAATCAAGCTCAGCTTAGTCTCTGTCCCTCTTTACTTAGCAACTTGTTATAGCTAGAGTTTTGGGCAGTTTGTTAGGAGTTTTTGTTAGCTACTTCAGTAGTCAATTCCTTCTTTGAAAGATGTTTGCTTAGTCCCGCGAAGTAGGGTGCGCAGATATAGGCTTCTCTTAGATTTCATCCTTCTCGTAGACCTTTGAGAAAGAGGCATTCAAAGAACTTCCATAGAGGAGAAAGACGCTGCGTTTGCCCAGTTGAGTGGTTTAGCCTTCCGTCTTCTTTATCATGGGCATTGTTTTAGCTCTTGAGATTGGAATCTCTTCAGTCAGGAAGGAGGAATCAAAGAGAACAAGTAAACTTGGCCCCACAGTGTCCTCTAACAGGCTGGCCTATTCGTCAACTTGGCGTTAAGAACGCCTTTCTGCCTGGGAGATTCAAGGGCTGCTACGTATTGATTGAAGATAGAAAACCGGGACTTCGTTTAGTTGGTGCCGAATCTCTTTCTTTGACTGGGTTGGTAGTGCAGCAGTGCTGCGATGCTTCTTTATGGATCACAGTTCTTCGTGAAGCGGCATACCTTGATATAATTCCTTTGGATCCTTGCCCGTAACCTGTTCTCGGTGCGGACGCGGACAAATTGCTTTCAATTGCAAATGGATCGGCAGAAATAGGTCGTCTCTACCGTCCAAAGGAAGAAGGTAGTGTAGCTTGCGGCTCGTGAAGCTGATGATATCCTAGCATTTTTAATTCCTAATGATGGGAAAGAGAACACAGCCTTTCTAGTACCTGAGATACATGCTGATTCAATCAGTCGTGGATTCTTTATTGACTCCGTTCGTAACGCGTTGATCTCGAAATAGAAGTCGTGTGAATGGATTGGTTGTTTTTGGTGCGCTAGTTTCATAGTGTAAATGCTGCTTCATCCTTTTCTCTACCCACTACAGGTGGCGTGAAGGAACATGTCCCTGTACCAATAACATTCTTTAATTAGCTTGCGTAGAGCTGCTTTCTCAAAAGTTACACTATCTTTCTAGATAATAGTTGGGAGTTCTCCAAAAGCATGAACTTATGGGGCTAGGCTATTAGTTGTTTTGGTTCTTTCTGCTTGGTAGATGAGCTCAGTGTCGTGCTTTAGCCGAGCCGTTTCAGTAGGTTCCACAATTGAGCTATTAGGTGATGCCTCCCTCCTATTCCTAAGTAAGGGGGAGTTCCGCACAAGAGAAGAGGCACATAAAACCTTACCAAGTACTGATCGATGCCAAGTCGAATAAAGTGATCACTAGTTAGCGAAGCTACTAAGAACCGATCGGCTGCTCTTTCTGCGATGAAACCCGTCGTAGCAACAGAGGAAGAACTAGTACTATACCCATTATCTATATCTATTCCCCCTCTCCATTGAATGAAATGACGTAGATAGAGAAAGAAGCTTCCAATGAACCACTTCCCTATTCAATTTTCCCATCCCCAACATGCTAAGGGGAGGCTCGAAAGAGATTCTTTATGAAAACCGGGCGTGACCATGACAAACAATCAATTCCCATGGATCCGAACCAACGAAGCAGCCAGTAACTGCAGTCTAACCAGGTTAGCCCCACTTCACTGCTGCTCGCCTCATTCGATTCCGCAAAGAACCAACCTGTCTAACTAACTGGAGACCCTTTTCTCGACCATTGACCAGGTGGGAGTCAACTCCATCCTTGTTGGACCTCCTATAGCGGGGCATCATCTCGCGAGTTTACACTCTCTTGTGTGTCTCACATCGAGGTGGATGGTTGGCCGTACGCGGGAGTAGGCTGAGGTTGACTGTATACACGAGTAGGGGGTTGAACATAGGCCAACAAGGTCAGCCTAACCAAGGAAAGCTCATATATCGAAGTAGCTGAGTTCTGTAACGAACAAGCAACTCCTTGAGCTAGTTAGTGAAAGCCGACTCCTTTCTAGTGTAGCTATAGAGGGAGAAGTCAAGCAATTAGATCCAATGCAATGGCGTTAGATAGATGCCTTTCGACTGGAAATGGAGATATAGCTCGAATAAAACCAGAACATTCATTCCCCAACGAGTGGATCTGAAGGCACGAAAGGAGGACCTGGGCACAAAGGGGTGGGGAGAAAGACCAGAACTTCACTCTGCCTCTTCTGAATATCTAGTTCCGTACCGTCAGGTCCCGTTTCCGCTCCTAGCGAGCTAACATCATAAAATGAACTTAAAAACTCTCCTGCTATTCATTCCTCCGCTTGCCAATAACCTCCATTCGAAGCCCAGCCGGGAAGGCAAAACAATGATTTCCCTGCCTGTAAATGCATCTAAGGAACCCCCTGAGCTCTCCTGCTTCTGCTAGCCCATCTATTGATAGAAAGTACAAGCCTGCAAAGCCCTTCCTAGCAATAGTGGTCGAAGCCATCTCTTACCTATTCCTTTTCCAGTGCCATGCGAGGAAGCTACGAAGCAGCATCTGAACCTCCCTGCCCGGGAGGCTCCCATCACTAGCTCCATATAGGCCCCATAGAACCATCCGATCTAGAGCGAGCCTCAAAGCAAGATCTTTCTCCTACCTTTGCCTTTGGGATGCTAGCTATGCTTCTCACGGCCCTCGAACTATCAGGACGGACTGGCATGAACTAAATGTGGGTGTACTTTTGCTCTAGTTATCTGTATATATAATATTTTTATCTGTGTTATTTATGTTTGTTTTTTTTGGGTGGATCATCTTTGTCTTTGCTGTGCTTATTCATCAGTTCTTTGTCTTTGCTGGGCTCCTTGAGTGGATCATCTAGGTATTTGCTGCGCTCCTTCGTCAGTTCTGCCGAGGACAGCATGAAAGAGTCTCAAAGCCTTTTCCGGACAAGATGGATATAATGTTTTAGCATACGTTCCGGGTCCCATCCCTGTCTTAGGGAATAGCCCAGACAGTGATAATATGCCAACCCCTCCGTCAATAGATCAGTAGAGATCAGCGAGTGGGGACTTTCTTGAATAAGGAGAAGGTAGAAAGACTTGGCCGGAACTACTTTTCCTAAGATCTTCTAGAGCTCGGATAGACCTCTTAGGAAATGCTTTCTTTGAAGTTTCTTCCCTCTCTTTTAGAGACTAAGGTGGAGTGGAGGAACTAGTCATAAAGAGTCAGTCAAGCACCCACGTTTCTCTTAGCCATATGTGCACGATCAGTAAAAGAAAAAGTAAGTCTTTGAAGACGAGGTTCGTTCCTTCAAAAGGTTTTATCAGAAATCCTACATGCCCGGGGGAAGGGGCAGAATGCCAACCAGTTCTCAATAATAAGGTGGTGAGATGCTTAGGAAAGATAGAATGGGAGTTTGATCTGCTACCGGCGGAAATCATCTCCTACCGCTAAAGGTCGGACATCAGTACCGCGGAGAAGCCCTGGTACGATGGAAGAATCTTCCTGAAGAAGATGCTTCTTGGGAACCTCTCGAATGGTTGCAGCAAACCTTCCATCAACTCGGTCTCGAGGACGAGCCCGGACTCGCAGAGGGGAGAATGTGACTATTCCGAATCTGTTGACTTTTTCCCGTACACTGCTAACGGAACTGTGGAAGGAAATGGTAACTAACCTCTTGACCGCACTCTTCGCAGCCTTGCTTGCAGGCTAGTGCTATTGCCTTCCTTGTTTGATGGAATTAACCTACATTTTCTTGTTCTGTATTTAATTGGATTTGACTGAGGCATTGGACAAGACGCACTGCTAGTCCTTGCTTCAGTAAGTCAGCCTGTCTCTTCTTCCCTGCTTTCCTTTCCTCTAGAAGAGACTCCTTAGACGAAATTTATCTCATAAGAGAAGAAAGCGTTTACGTATAAAAGGTTACGAGCATAATTGAACCGATGATTGACGGTCTGACCTTACAGGGCGTGACTCGTCGTCCTTAAAGCCCTAAGTTATTTATAGATCTCATCTAGCGTCCCAGCTATCTTTTTTCTCACACCGGCTTTCGAAGAATTCTTTTTACAGTGTGTTAAGCACACGTACACCGACACATTAGTTTGTGTCATTCTTTATCACAGGCACATGATTGGATAAGTCTTGCTGCCAGGATGCGACTAGAAAGAGGGTAGGGGAGTATATATTGAAATATAATAATAATAAATTATATATATTTAATGCGATACTTGAAAGATTTCGATTTTGTTAGTGTGAAGTCTACTGTACAATAGTGGAATTAAAAGAAAAAGAGCCCGGAGGTCTGAACATGAGAGACAGAGTATAGGATTGAGTAACCGTGCAATGGCAATGCTTTGGTCTTCAGGTCTCTCAGTGGAAGGATCGAAAGGTATGAACGAGCGAAGAAAGTGAAGCTTGATCCTGCTTTTGTGCATTTGTTCTTTGCAAGTAGCATCGAGAAGGCGTGGGCCCAGGAGCTCGTAGAGCCGGTAACCTGATCGCTCTAAGATGCTTCTTTCGAAGAACAGATGCAATAAAGTTTTGGAATCGAGATCAAGTAGGTGTGAAGTGAGCTTTAACAATATGTACTTTCTATAAAAGAATGAAAAGCATGATTTGAGATTAATTGAATTGACTAGATATCGAGCTTACCCAGTAGGTAGGGAAAGTTTGAAATATGATATATTTTATATGAAATATATAAAGAAATTATGCGATATGAAATATCCTAAAAAGGGGGAGTACTTTTTCATCCGTTGCTTGTTTTGCTTGCTTTACCCGAGGTGAAAGACTGCTTTTGCTTTATTCTATTTCACAGGCTCGATGAGATCAGTAAGACTCTTCTTTAAGAAGTCAAGGAGATGAGCAGATAGATTATGTACTTGGGGATATCTGCAAGTCAAATCCAATCCTTGGAATGTAGATTCAAAGGGTCGGATCCGCATTAGTCTAAGGTGCTTGTGCTCCTTTGCCTTTGAGTTGGACTTTACTTTAACACTTTCACAAAGGAGGTTTGTGGAGAAGTTGCTTGAGTTGCAGCTGCTTGACTAGTAGCCTGACCGTAACAACCGAAAGGCATAGACTAGACGGAGGAGCTCCCCTTATTACCGGGTTATGCGTTCAGAATGGAACTATGATTTCTAGATATGCTTTCGAGATCCCCTGCTGATGTGACCCCAGATCTCGAGAAGGGCCCGTTTAGGCCTTCTAAATGCGTTAAATGAGACTTCCTTTGTCCCACCGCCAACTAACACAACTTTCTTGAACTTTAAGGGGAAGCAGATCGATCCACGAGGTTTAGTGGTTCTCTTGACCTTAATTCAATAATATACCAATATCGGGTATCAACCGGCTAACTCTACGCATAAACGGCTGCTGTTAGAATAGCTACTCTTCGAGCAGGCATCCAGGATGATAGTGTTCCGACAACCAAGGCATGGCAGCTCGGGCAGTCATACGGCTAGCGAGATAGTTCAGTTTGATCACAGTCCGTGATGTGAGGGATAGCATCGAGAGTGGTATCGTAATGAGAAAGGCGGGGGTGTGAGCTAGACTGTCTCATGTCAAAGCGGATAGTCTTTTATGACTAGTAGACTAAAAAGGGGTGCTTGCTATGCATCTGCCCCGAAAGGATATGCCTACTATGGCAGGAAGGGGCTTGCGCACAAAACGGCTTTCAAAAGTCTTTTGGTAGGTGGGCTGCTTGCAAGGTGGAAATACAACACCACAACCAAAAAGGGTAGTCGCTTATGATGGTACGATCTGGTACCGGGGATCATAGTGCGTAGCCGGTAAGGAAGTGTTTATTAAGTTCGCAGTGAAAATGTTACTTGTGCCAGCAGTTCTCTTTCGTTTAGTTGGTGAAAGCTAAGGTGGAAGTTGGTGGGCGTATAAGTAGATAAGTAGAAGTGCAATCAAAATCATCATCTGCAATATCCACATCTTAATCAACAGACTAAGCAGCAGGTAAGGGGCGAGCACAAGATAGGTTGAAATGGTTTATTTTATTTGTAACAATCTTCATTCGAAAAGCCGAGAGAGAGTAACTAGGTCGAACTCGAAGACGCTCAATGGAATAAGCCATAAACAACCGGTGTGGCACCTGCGGTGAACCCGCCTGAGAATGCTTGTACTGGTAGGTGATCGGAGTGATATATACGATCAATCAGGTTGAGGAAAAACAAGCTATGAGCGGACACCAACAACCTTTTTAGGTGGAGAAGACTAGAAAGCAGCACGTACGGGTGTCTTTCATAGGGGTAGGAAGAGCAAAGTAGTAATCCCCGAGACGATTGGATTTTCTTATAGTGAGTATAAAGTAAAAGGTTCCATTAGCAGACCCCTTGTGAAGGGAAAATAATTCATCCTGTGGAGGGAGTGACGCGAGGCGATTATCATTGTTGAGGTCGACTGCCTGGGGTCGGGAAGGTATCGGTAGTCAGGTGGGTAGGCAGTCGACGAGGCGACCAGCAGAGGAAGCTACTTCTAAGAAGATACGAGCGCTACGTGAGAAGCTCGAAACAGTATAAATGGTTGTTTGATCATCAGCTGTCTAAGTAGTTGTGGATGGTTGGTCCTGTCTCAGTAGATGTTAAAGTTGGTGGGCAAACTCGATACTCGATTCTATGCGAATGTTGATTTATCTATTATTATAATACCTTAGTTACCAAAAACCTTTCTTTAGGAAGATAGGGAAACAGGCGATCGGCAGTGAGGCTTCCAGCTATACTCATGAGTCATAAGTGCTGTAATAAGTCTCGAAAAGAAGCTATCTTTGTAGTTGAATTATTCCTTTAGATAGCTAGGTAAATGCCTGACTGAGTCTAGTCTGGTAAATAAAACTCTGATTGCCTGTTAGATCTATCCTTCATTTAGTCAGGCTTTTAACTTGTAATAGGTATCATTATTCTTAGCGTCCTTACTTTGATCTTCTTTCTTCCCTTGCATCTATCTATCAGACAATCTTCTTGTTTTCTGATTGTCTTCTCCCTGCTATCTTTCTATCATTAAATAGAGGTCTTAGCTCCCCTTAGTTGTAGCTCTTTATCCTGCCTTTAGGATGTTACTTATGAGTGGTAGTAGTTGGAGTTGCTAGTAGGAAGGCAATGGAACTGTCTTATCTTTTGAGGTAGGAGAGCGGGCAAGAAAAGGGATTTCGTATTCGTATATAGGTTTGTACTTGTTTCCTTGGAACGGGAAGGCTTTCTTTCCAGGGTCAGTCTGCCTGACCTAGAATGTTTCATTTGATGTTTCGCTTGTCGAGTCAAGAGAATAGTAGTTTACTGTTCCAGAATTACCCGCGGAACGGTACGAGGCCAATGAAAGACCTGGTCTTGGATAGGCAGTATCCCTACCCGAGTGCAAACCAGAAGCTATAGCCCCCGACAAGGAAGGCAGAGTTATCTAAAACAGAGGTAGTGGTCAGGTCGTTTAGAGCATACTTCCCGGATGATAGGAAAAGGACTCCGGTTTGACAAAGCAAAGCCAACTGGGTAAGCCAAGTCCGCTGAATCGAGGTACGGTGATGGGTTTGATGAACCTGGGCGGCGGACGAAGAAGGAGCTAGCAGTACCGCGCGTCATACACCGATACTTCTACCGCGCCAGAGCTAAAGGAGGCACGCGCATATCACTCGCACTCCACGAGTGGATTAGTTGAGTGGCTAGACTGAGACTTGAGATGAATCACTTTTCTAAATCTAAAGAAAGTAGCAAAAATCATAAGAGAAGCAAGATCGTAGCGGAGTAAAGTCTTGCTTCCCCTTTCCTCTATCTAAGTCAGAGGGCTTATAGGCAGTAACTAATCGCTAAGAAGCTATTGGCTATATGCTTAACACATGTGTGTCGAATGATTTACAAGTCTTTTCTATTCGGTACTCAGTGAGTGTTCTCAAGAGGGGCTCGGGTATATCCTTGACCTGGGCTGTCACTGTGCATCTTTCTTTTTCCCATGCCTTTTAGGACTGGTGCTAGGAGAAGCAAGCCAGCTAAGCAACTAATCAAGTAAGCTTCAGTCCAAGGGGATATTCTAAAGGGTCAGGGAAGTTCAAAGGCTAGAGTAAGCAAGGTTCTTTCTCCCACGGGGAAGGTTTTCTTTTAAGCCAGTAGTAAGTAAGCCTATGAGCCTTGGAGGAGTAGGGAAGGTGATTCAAAGCTAGCCCTGCGCTGACGAATAAGCTAAGTGCCCTGCCTTATAGGAAGAAGCTACCCCTTTGCAAACCCTGTAGCCCTGCCTTGTATCGTATCCGTAAGCCGCTAATCCAGCGCTCTAACCCGGAGTAGTAGTAGAACCAGTATCAAAGAAGCAAACCAGCCCACGAGCTAATCTGTAAGCTAGTGAGTCCCTCTTTTCTCCCCAGGGATATTATATCGTAAGTAAGGATATAGTAATCCCACGTGCTATCAAGTAAGGAAGTTCAAAGCAAGGTTTTAGAAGTAAGCAAGGTTAGATGAAAAGTCATTCCCTTAATTCCCTGGGGATTTTATTTCATATATATAGTAAGTAAGTTTAGATTAAGCCAACCTGCTAGTCCGAGCTAGAGAAAGAAAAAGAAGAAGGTAGGGTTGGCAAAGTAAACTTCCTTATGGATTAGCTGGTGAAAGAGTGGATTAGAGGTTTTAGCGTGGAATGACTTAGAATAGAACGAGCACCTACGACTAAGGGGAATGGAATGTCGACCACAGGGTGAGATGATCTTCTAATACGAGGGCGAGTGACTGGTCAAGTCATGAAACTTAGTCATTTTGATCAACATGGCTGCGGGTTTATGTGTTTGAACTGACTACGACCAAAGTCGTGGCTACTTCAACAAAAAGAAGGGCGACCCCCTATTCAAACCGAAAGAAGTACCTCACCTTACTTACGAAGAAGTAGTTGGAGCTGGGCTCCGAACTATGAGAGTTTGCTTTTGTTTTATGTTTCTAAGAGCGGTCTGATCCCTTATTTGATCAGACCGCTCCTGGTGTTCGAACTAGTCATTAATGGTCGGCTTCATTGGTATCCTTTCGGTATGCGTTGCGAACACTTTCATTTTTAGCGTCTCATCTTCTCTAGAGAAGCGAAACTCGAACGGATAG